>VDFB02341347.1:0-228189 GCA_007258455.2 Sequoia sempervirens
GTTGGGCACACCTTGTAGAACTAGTGTGTGTTTCTCATTTTTCCACCATTATGGGTACACCTTGTAGACCTAGTGTGTTTCCCATCTTTTCTTGGGGGCTCACCTAGTGGATATCAAACTTCACTAGCTCATGTACCTTCCAGTTTACGATTCACCTAGCAAATATCAGAATTTGCTATTGTTTGAGTCATGGACACCTTTTGCATGGGTCCTAGCATAATACAACTTGTTAGTCCATACCCTCTTTTGCATTTCATGTTGGCATGTATGTTGGTGTATGTTGTCTTGTTGCATGTCGAACATGCGTGTGTTCCCTTGTGCTTATATTGGTTTTCCATGGGATCTTAGATCCTTGGGGATTGATCACCCTCCTTGATCCTTAGTCATTCCATTCCTTCAACATTTTGTACAATTGAACCCCTCTTGACATATTTTCTCTACTTTAGTGTGAGTCTGAGCATACTCTCACTAAAGTGGGGGCTAAATGTAGTGTAGAAAATTGTATGCAACTACAATTTCACATTATATTTAGTGCCCCCAATTTATTGGACTTAATTAAGCTTCTAATTTGCCAAATTATGCATTCCAAAGCCTAATTTTTACCATTCTCTGAACATGGACAAGCATTGTGCAAATACATCCAATCATTAAATTGTCCCTGACTTTGAGTGTCTTGGAAATTTGGACCAAGACCCATTCGCCCAAGGGTGACTAAGTCCTGTTCATGTGTTTTTTGTGACCGCACCAACACAGAATAAAGTTTCCCCAACGGTCACTCTATCCTCTCTTGAACAAAGTCTCCTACATGCTAAGATTGCGAGAGAGATCATGCATTTAACTCCAAGGTTCCTTCATGCAGTGGATAGTCTCAGTTGGCTTGATGTGATTTGCTGGTATTTCAAGGGGACTTACATAATTGTTCACTCCAGAGAAAGGGGTTTTCAAGATTCAAAGGATTTATCAGTGAAGCTCAAATTTCCTAAACTAACCAGAAAGTACTGAATTGAAATGGTTGTAGCGATTAGAAAAGCTATGGACTAATCTACGAGCAGGATGTGGAGATCAATTTTCACAAGCCTCAACCGAGCTCTACTTTGCCTCGCTTTGGACAACTTCCACAGAACCGATGCAATCTTCAAGGGGAGTAATTGAAGGTATTCAGATCACAATTCAATATGAAGACACCATCACAATGACGCATGTCAACACACAAATCATAATCAAAGTTAAGTACGCAATATTCCAGTTGAACACGCAAGGCGAACCCACCGTCAGTGAGCCCGCTAGTGGTATGGATTTAATGAAGCTTGCTTAAATTAAACATCACATTCCACAACTACCATCTATTTGCATGAAATGAAATCTACTTTACTCTAAACTACTTTAAGATTCTATTGCGAATTAGAAGGATGAAGAAGCCTCGCTAGCTACTCACAACAAAAGATGAAACCACCATCAATGATAACTCTTTTTATTATGAGAGTGTTCACAACAACTTCTTACAAAGCTTTCAATGGAAAAACTTTCCTTCCTTTTCAATCTATGCTATGCTATCTCCTAGCTGTCTCTTTATTCTCCTCTAATGAATTACAAATGAGGAGGAATGCCCCTTTTATAGATGGCCAAATCCAGTGGACGGCTGAAATTCAATTACAATGAAGGGCTCAAATTGAGCCACATAAGCCCTAACCTTAAAAACTGCCACAAAGTAGAGTGGGATAATAAATGAGCAGAGATTCCCACTTTCTTCCTTTGACCATTATGCGCAATTAATGCCCACTATCTTCTAGAAGATTCTCGTCCAGGAACGCGTTCCCACTGTTCTGCTCCTTGACTGCAAACTCTATCAATTTGGCCAACATAGCTTCAGCCTCTGGCACTGACACGACAGGCACGTTATCAATTTGAAACTCCAAGACTGCAACTTCTTTCTCCAGCTCGATGATGATTTTCCTCCTAGCTGTTATTCTTTAACTTTGAAGCGCTTGAGGATGACTTCTAACCCCTGGGCCTTCATCGTTTCCTTCATCTCGATCCTGAAGGATTTTCTAGTCTTGGACTCGATCATTTCTTCCTTGCCATCCACCTCCCTGGGTTGGGTGTATATTTAGTCTTCGAGGAGAAATTCCAATACTTAGCCATTTCTTCCAGCATTTTCCTTCATGACTTGGGCGCAAATGAGACATCATGGAGGAACTTAAAACATGTAAATTTTTCTTTTCCAAGGTTGAAATATTGTTTCGGAGTCATCCTGCTCCATCACCTCAAGTCATCGCGCTTTGGCCCCGGTGCTCATCCAGCAAAAAAAATAAAGAGAAGTGCATCATAACCCTTATAGTATAAATTCACTTTACTTACCTGATGTCCACATTCCGACTTCCGAGGTCTAGTTGATCTCTGGATCAAACTTTGCTTTCTTCATAATTTTTCACCATCTATGTGCTAGGGCGCATACCATCTTGAAATTTTCATCTTCTTGCTTTAGCAGTTTCGTTTACCTTGAGGACGCATTTAAGAAGGTCCACCTTCGTTTTTCATAACTTAGGAAAATTTCACCAACTCATTCCATTGTGGGCACATTTGAAGGCTTGAGCCTTCATTTTCTCTGACTTAACCAAAATTTCTACAACACATTCTCCTTTGGGCGCATTTGAGTGGTGTTACTTTGATTTTCTATGCCTTAGAAAATTCTCACCTCCACTTAGAGCTTGGGCGCATTCACCCTCCTAGCTTTAAGTCTAATGCCCTAGGAAAAACTTCTTATCTAGAGTCTTGTTGGGCGCATTTTATGGATCTTGTGATGAGGGCGCATTTAGGAGGTTGTAATAATTCTCATGCCACCTTGATTCTCCTAGGGCACATTTTACCACCTAGTGTTCAAATTTCCAACGATATAAACCTTTATCTAGCTTCTTCCTCTCAAAGGCGCATTTACCACCTTGCTCTTTGAGTTTGGTGCCTTAGAAAATATTTCCACCTTGATGTCTCCCCCTTGGGCACATTTTAGGGGTTGTGCTTATGTTTTCTTGCCTTGGCCAATCTTCATGCTACCTCATTCTACCTGGGGCGCATATGGGGGGGTCCTTCCAGTTTCAAAACACATAGAAATATTTCAATTTGTCTTCTTCCTTGGTGGGTGCATTTACTAGGTGGTGGTTTCATTTTGTGCCTTAGAAACTTTTTATCTACCTTCATGAAGTGTGGGCGCATTTGACCCCCTCTCCTGCCAGTTTATCCATGCCTTAGACAAATTTCTAAGCTTCCTTCTTGACTTGGGCACATTTGCTAGGTGGTGGAGGAATTTCTCATGACTTAGAAACTTTTTCTCCATCTCCATGTCAAGTTGGGCGCATTTGAGGGGTGGTGGAGGAATTCTCAACACCTTAGAATATTTCCACACTTCCTTCACAAACTTGGGCGCATTTTGGAGGGTCCACTACCAATTCCTAACACTTACAGAAATTTTCATGTCTCTTCTACAAGTTTGGGCGCATTTTAGGTGGTGTCAGGGAATTTTCCATTACTTAGACAAATTTCTCCATCACCCTCCAAGTTGAGTGCATTTCATGGGTGGTGGAGGAATTTTCCAACACTTAGAATATTTTGATGTCTCCTCGATGACCTGGGCACATTTTAGTGGGTGTCAAGGAATTTTCCATTACTTAGACAAATTTCTCCATCACCCTCCAAGTTGGGCGCATTTCATGGGTGGTGGAGGAATTTTCCAACACTTAGAATATTTTGATGTCTCCTCCATGACTTGGGCGCATTCAAGGGGTGGTGGAGGAATTTTCTTTGCCTTAGCAACTTTTCCAGATCTCAGACTACCTTGGGCGCACTTGGGACCCCCTGCTTCCATTTCATCGCAGACTTAGAGATTTTCATGGCTTTTGCTACCTTGGGCGCAGTTGGAGGTGGCTGCTTCCAGTTTCAAGACTTAGAAAAACAATTTCTCAACTCATCCAACTTGGGCGCATTTCATGGGTCATGCTTCCATTTCTCCAAGATGGGGCCGCATTCAAGGATGGTGCCTGCCAATTGAGGGTGCATTGAAGGTGACCTACTATCATTTCTTATGTCTTAGAAAATTTTTGAACACTTAGCCAATTCTTAGCCTGCTCACCCTCGCTTACTATTTTTAGTAACCCCTTTGTTTTTTGAACTTCTGCAGCTCCTGTTGACTTGAAAGTTTCCAAGCGGGACCCTCATGGGTTAACTGACCTATTCACACTGGTGCTTCGCATGTGTCATCTATTTTTGGCCCTGTTCTGGAGGTGACTTACTACAAATAGTAAGTACTCAGATTGCGTTCAAATTTCACCAATGGATAGCTTGAAGGATACTGATCGTGATGGGATACATCGGTTTTCAGAGATTCTGGCGTTTTACCCCTCATTTTGAGTCCCGAAGTTGTGTTGGCGTTTAAATTTGCACCTCTGGAATGCGGATTTGAAAACGGACAGCTATGCACAGATAAACTGCTCTTCAAATTAGGAGGGGAAGCTCCCTCTTGCTGATGGTATTCAAGAAAGTAAACTAAAACTAAGTTGCCTATCTTTTTGATCAGCTAGAGCACAAGGTTTATAAAACACAAACGCCGCAGCTGAGATTTTCTGATTTAAGAACTTCAACTACGACTAACTTAAACTAAAGACGTTTCTAACCTCTCAAGTAATAAGCAGAGCAAGAGAAACTAGAAATGAACAAGGTAGATTTTCTGACAAAATACTTCGATAAACTCTTTCTCAACAAACATCTACACACTTCAATGCAAGCTGAAATCGAGATCATAGAAGCATAACACAAATAACGGAAATCTGAGATTTTGGATCAAGGCAAAGGAGGCTCATGATTTTATTACTCAAACTTCTGGAACAAAGCTCACTTCTAACATGCCTGGAACAAGAAATTGCAGCTAAAGAGGCTTGCAATCTTGCTCTTACACAATAGAAACAGCAATCACACTAACTCCTTGTTGGCTAAAGAGGCTCAACAATTTGCTTATCACAACACAATGAACTGAAACTGAATAACAACTTGCTGCAATACAGGCTCGCAATTTGCTAACACAATAACCGTTAAAGAAACTAAATGAGCAAAGGCTCTTATTTATAGACAAGCAGAGGAGTAGGGAACCCTAAAATCTCCTTGCTTTCACAATCTAGGGCTTGCTCAGCAAGCAAGTTTTATTACTAAATCTAGAAAGAAGATAACATCTAAAACCCTAGAAAGCAGAAAAAGCGGGAAACGCCAACTACTACATCTTATCTTCTTTCTATCCTCAAAGAATGGATAAGGATCATTCCAAGAATAGAAAGAAAGCGGGAAAGAAAGCTTCTAGAAGAAAACTGCTTTAAAGCTCGATCTCATCCGCTAGAAAATTGGAAATTGTGTCCCGGTTCGGTGCATCTATGCCAACTAAGGCAATATTCTGATTCTCCAAGATCTCTTCGCCCTTAGAGAATCTTTCACTTTTTCAACTATTTTATGAGTTCTATTCTTGCAAAACATCGCTGCCCAAAAAGATGACTCACTAATTGATAACTTGGCGGCTCTATAACTTTATGCTTCTGACACATCTCTTAATTTCCATCAGAAGAGTATTGCAACACTCTTTTCCGATACCTTTCCTCTTTCTCATATCACACCTCTCGTTCTTCAGCTAAGATGAAGTTTTAACATAGTGCTGATTTGGTCTTAAACTCGAGGGGAGTGTACTCCATAGCGAAAACCTTGAAGAATGACTGTAAACTCGCCTATGTTCAGACAAGTTTTGAGCAACTTTCTATTTTTAGAATGCTGGTTTTTCGTCTTCAAATTTTTTGGAAATTTTTCTAAGATATGGGTTTTGCTTATAATTTCGTTGCAAGACAACCCAGATTGTCCGTTTTTGAAAATCTTGAATTTTGACTGAAAAAGCAGCAAACCCTAATTTTTTTCTCAATTTTTCACCGAAAAAGCTGACACCTGGGTTTTGTTCAGAATACAATTTGGAATGAACCCAATTGATCAGATTTGCAAAACCCTGACGTTTGATCGAAAAAGCAGCCAACCCTAGGTTTTGAACTTTCTTGAAAAAAAGCTGTGATATGGGTTTCTTCAGAGACTGATTGGAAAGGACCCAGATGGTTGAAATTTGAATGCACTGAGGATTTCGCTAACATGCAAAAAAAAGTAGCTGCTGCAACTTGATGAAGTTCTTGAAAATTTCCTTCAGAAGATTGAAGAGAAAAGACCCAGATGATTGAAAAATGGAATGCCTTGGTCTTCTTCTTGAAAAGTTTGATCTTCTGGATGAAAAAGCTTGAAAAAGCAAGGGTTTATGTTGCTGGTCTGAAAAATATGATATAAAACCAGCAACTATGGATTCTTGAATCACAAAAATTCTTCAGACTTGTTGCTCCAACTTTCTCCTTTGAAGGCTACCTGCAAAAATAATGAAAATACATTGAAAAGAGGTGTTAAATAGACTTAGGGTTTTGTCTTTGTTTTGCTTTTATTTCAAAACCCTAAATCTTAGCTCAATGCATTTGGACGCCATCTTCCCTCACTTTGCAATTTTGAAACCTTTTGAAAATCTCAAAAAATTCTCTAAGGCATGAGAAGTTGAGCGCCCTTTCTCTCCAGGGGCGCCCACTTCCTCCAGTGTTAACCAAAATTTAGACATTTTCAACTTTTCACCATTTCAACCTCCAACTTCGCCTCTGATTTCCCGTTCCCAGATTGATCCGACAGGCGAGCTGAAAGATTCATCGCGGAGCCAGACTGATTCTGAGAAGGATGTTCTGGAGGAGCCTTTGGCTAAAAACTTGATCTTGACCTCTGAATTCATGGGAGCCTTTTCCTTCGAGGGGCTCCGAACTTTCACAGTGTTAGCCATTTTTTTGATCTTCAATTTCTTCATTAACTCCTCTTCTACAGATGATCTCGTCGAATTTGGAGCTTCAGGTGTCGGATCGACTGACAGTTGTGCTCATCGCGAAGTTGACGAAGAATGAGAAGGGGTCTTCTGGAAGAGATTTTGTTGGAAAGTGAAATTTGACCTTTCAAAAGTTTGGGCGCCCATCTTGGCTGGGGGCGCCCATGTTCACCAGACTTAGTCATTTTTACACTTTTTCTATGTCTGCTTCTGAACCTTGGTTTTTAGCCTTTGTCGAACCCTCTGTTTGGTGCTTCAGATCTAGTGACTGCGACATCCGATTGACGTGCTGAATATCTCGTTGGAAAGCTGGATCAATTGTGAAGAGATCTCGTTAGACACTCGTCTGCAAATTCATTTGTTGGGACCCCTAAAAACTTGGGCGCCCTTCTTCACCAGGGGCGCCCACTTCCTCCAAACTTAGCCATTTTTACTGATTTTCATCTTCGAGTCTGAAACCTTCATTTTGTACCTTCGTCTTCGATCTGAATCTGCAGAATGTTAAACAGTCGGACATGCTGACAAAGACATGCATCGCGAAGCTGGCAGGATACTGAAAAGATCAAACATATTCTTGAACCCTAACAGCTGAATTAGGCCCTTCAAAAAGCTGGGCGCCCTTCTTCACCAGGGGCGCCCAAAAGCTGAACACTTAGTCAACTTTTGATATTTTCAACTTTTCCTCATTCTGACTTCAGTGCGGATCTCCCCTGTTCGTCGCTGAATTCTGGATGAATGAGTAATCTGATAACTACACCACTGAATTCGTTGCGAAGCTGACAGAGAATTGAACAACATTGACTGGAGGCGCAAACCCTAATTCTGACATTTGATGCCCCGAAAAGATGGGCGCCCTTTTTCACCTGGGGCGCCCAGGTCTAGCAGTGTTAGAAAATTTTCATCATTTTTCATCTTCTTCTTCATTCTCCGTGCATGTTCATCATTTCATCTTTTGTTGAACGCCTGAGTGTTGATTTTGACGCCTGGCAGCCGAATGACCTCCATTGATGACCTCGGAGCTCCAGATACACTTCTGAAAAAGCAGAATAGACCCATAAGGGAAAAACTGACTATTTTGAGATTCTAACTGCACCAGCCTGATATGGACGTATTTTGAGCCAATCAAAATCAGTTTGGACCTTGGCGGACAAACTTTCTATTTTTGGAAAGTTTTGCCAGTATCCATTTCCCAAGAAACCCAAAAAAATCCAGAAAACGTTACTATTTTAGAAAATTTCTAAAAATAGCAGTTTTCCTAAATTTTAGGGATGAAAAACTGAGATCTGGGTTTTGTAGGTTAAGCTGCTCTGAGCAGACCCAGATCGTCAGAAATTGAAAATTTTGTGTTTTGACCCCTCATGCAAGACATGCACACCCAAATTTTGACATTTTTTGACAGATTTGACAAGACTTTTACTCATTTCTTCAAAATGTCTAAGTGTAACAAAAATTTTAATTTTGGGGTACAACAAGTTGGAAATCCTAATCTAACTTGCATGTGCCTCAAATGGCCTCCGTTTGACCCCGTTTCTGTTTGTAATGTCCCCATTCTTTCGCGAGCATCAGAGTCAATGGATTAGCCTATTAGGTCGATCCTCGTAGGCTAATGGTTCTGGATAGAGGGTCACTTGATCGGGCACTTGGTCGGTAAAATGCAGTAATAGTATCCGGAGCTTGGTGACATGGTGAATTTGTGTGTTTGGCGTGTAATTAGAGCTTAAATTATTGATCATCACCATTTATGTCACTTTCTCAGGCTTAGGGACCATGTGTCTATTTTTTAAAGGGGATCTCTTTCTATTTTGCTGTTACTATTCATCCCTAAAGTGAAAAAAGAAATAACTTAAGTGAATAGTGATTTTTTTTTTAATGAATAGTGCTTTCAAAGTGAAATTATAAAAGGAGAAGAGAAAGTTCGAACTTCCCATGCTTGAGATTATTTTGTTGAATGAAACTTGAAGTGTGGAGTTTGGGAGAGAAGGAAACTAGGGTTTCCTGATTTCTGCAGTGGGTAAGCCTGGATTGGGCTTGTAGTTAGGATTTTGGCATCTTGAAGGTGTGAAAGACCACCCTAAAGTTGCTGGTTTTTTCTTTTTGCTGCATTTTGGAGCTTGGAATTGCTGTTAACAAGTTGCTGGAGGGATCTTTCGGAAGGATACTTGCTGCTAGTAATGCCATTCGCCATCCCGAGGTATTTATTTGCATTTTATGAAGACTTTGGAGTTGATTTTTAACAGCTACAGCCAACCGCAACTTGGAGGGTTTCATCTTCATCAACAAATAAAAAAACGCCTTTCTTTGGTGGCTGATTTCACTCCTAAAGTGGGCGCCCCTGTCAATAGAAGATATTCCATCAAGAAATTGGTAGGAGAAACTTGTATTTAATTTTGTATGAGCATTTTAATGGGCGTGGGTACTGTAGCAGTCACTATTCACAGTGAAGTTTGGCTGTAAGTAGAATTAAGACATAAGATGTATTGCCTCTCGAATTTGATGCTAATTATCTATGCCATGTAAGCTTGTATATCATGTAGAATGCATCTTAAAGGTCATTTTGAATCTTGCTTGAGTATCTCGTTGAATGTATGCAAGCCGTCCCATTATGTACTCTCTCTTGTAATGAAGAAAGTCTATTAATTATGAATTTGGGACTTCTTGTGTTATCAATTGAAGTTTAGTTCATTTCGGGTTCATATTATATGCACATTTTCGTTAAATTTATGTATATCATCGGCATTAATCATCAAACACGAGAAACACAAAAAGATAGACAAACACCAAACACAAATCAGACCTACAAGCACGGAGAAATCATCGCAGCAGAGTGTTGGCACATCATAGTGGTATCAGAGCATATCACTACAGTGGTAGCAGAGTGGATCACCGGAGTATGGCACATCATAGTGGTATCAGAGCGGTTTCCTACCATCCTGTTGGGTAGGTTTCAACTGCAGTTCGGAGGTTTCAGTGAACATGGCCACTTCCCAGAAGCAGTGGGACAGGAACATAGAGAAGCTTAAACAAAGATTGAAAAGGTTGGATGAAAGTCGGAATGGGATGCAGTTGTGTTCTTATTGCAGAGAGCCGTACGATTTAAACCATAAGTGTCCCTTGAGACCTAAGGGCAAGGCACATAGAATAATGTGGGTTCCCTTTGAGGATTCAGAACCAAAGAAAATGGACCAGCATTCAGCAGATCCCTCGGTGAGCAGAAATCAGACCTTAGAAGATCTTCTTGTGGATGATAGAATTGGAATTTCTAAGGCAGCTGGAGAGGACAGGTACTTGAGTCCTTTGCAAAACAAAGAAGAAGAAGTGATTAGCATGTTTAAGGAGTATAGCACTCTTCCTCAAAAAATTAAGAAGAAACTTCCTTTCATGAGTTACATGGATTTGCACCCGAGTCTTTGCCATAAGACAGAGTTTGCAAGGAAGGAATATCACATTATAGCTCATGAATTGTTTACACATGAAATGGATAAAGAATCTACACATAAGGATGATATAACTCTTCATCAAAATGATTTGGTATCTTCAAATTCCTTTGAAGTATGCAGAAATTTATATGATGAATTTGATAGACATACACATGAAGAAAAATCAAAACAGAGGCTTTTGGGGTTAGAGGATCTACAGGATCCTTTGGCGGAGAAGGATGATAAGGTTGGTCAAGCATTGACACGAGTGAATTCTATATCGTCTACTGAGACATCCTATGAGACATATAGCAGTAGTGCCTTGGATGATGATGTGTGTGCTGATGATGGCATACATGATGATGCTGATCATGATGAGAATGAGGTTGACTCAACCTCGTACTATAGTGCAGATTTCGGAGGGGAGCAGGAAGCAGATCAGGAGATAGAGTGCGAGACGATCGACAATCCATTGTTCGAGATGGATGCTTCTTGGTCATATGATAACCCACTCCTTGAGATAGATGTTGATCACCCCCCTGACCTGAGTTCTGAGATGAGCATTGATTGTGGATCGAGATTTCAGACAGAGTCCGCAGTGGAGTTTACTGAGACGAGCATTGTGAGAAGTACTCAACACTTCTCTTCTAGTCCACATACAAAGAATTTGTTGATGCGTTAGTGTGGATTGGTTCAGGACATATACCATCCCCTTTTGGATGGACGGTTACCATCTTCAATAGACAGATCTAGTGGTTGCAGATACCCGACTAAGTTGTTGGCGGGTGAGTGCTTGCAGGATCAATATTTAGTCTACCATCAGGCTGATGTGTATCCAACAAGGTTTGCTTCTCCTTGGTTTCAGAGACTACCAGTGGACACAAGGTTATAGATGGATTATAATGTTAGCAAGCTTGAAGGCACAGGTGGATATCACATCCATGAGAGTTTAGCGGAGGTGATGGAGAGATGTTACGTAGCTGATGCTTCCAGTTATCCTTACCTCCTCATAATGGATGGACATGAGTTTGGTTTATATTGGGATCCAGGTGGAGACAGAGTTAGCACGGTCATTCGGATGGGTCCCAGGGTATTGCTTCACCACTGCTAGTATGGTGGAGTTAAGGTCATGTTGTGACCTTTTCACACATCGGCCCATTCAAGATGGGGACCCCTAATTTTTATTTTTCTTTTGCTCCATTCTGGTCTTTTTGGCTTTGGTTTTTCTCTCTCTCTCTCTCTCTCTCTGTCTCTTTTCTGATGTCTGCCTTTTGAGGATTGAGTCCATCAGTGAGTTTAAGCGTGAAACTGACCAACTCTGAAAATTAGGGTTTTGAACTTTCTAGCCAATCTGAGGTAGAACAAAGTGAATAACTTGAAAATTGAGCTTAACATTGATGTTAGCTTGCTTCCAGCAGGTTCTCAACAAAGTTTCATCAGATTCCGAGGTACTTACTATTTTTAGTAAGTCTGCAATTACAGGCAATCCTTCAGCATTTTTGAGATTCCGACAATCACACTGCGTTCAGAGCATATCAGGCTACTTGCGTGCAAAATTTGAGCGAAAACCGACTACTTACTATTTTTAGCAGTCCGGCTTCCGAGGCAGATTTCAAGGCTTAGACGCAAAGTTTTTCTTTGCATGTTTGGATATTCCTTCTGGGTTTTTTGAGACCTTCGCAACGGTATAACATGCAAAACGAGATGACAACTTTCAGAATTCAGTATTCCAGGGCTATTTTTAGGGTTTGCATGTCAGGGTTTCTTTTGCATGTCGGGTGATTCCTGATGGGTTTTTCGAGAGCTTCGCAGTGGTGTGACATGCAAATGGAGATAATCACTCAGTAAGGAACTTGCTATGTTTAGCAGGTGTGTCCCGGCAGCCGCTTCCCAGCAGTTCAGAATCACAAGCTGATCGCAGTGCCACAGAAACGAGAGCAAACAGAGATCATTTGATACGCATGCAGAATGAATTAGGGTTTCCAGCTTTGGAGCCTGAAAAGAGGGGTAAAAAGTTAGAATTTTCGAAAACCGGTGTAAACCACCGCGATCAGTATCCTTCAGGCTATCTGCTAGTGAAATTTCAAGTCAAACGGAGTACTTACTATTTATAGTAAGTCAATTTGGAAACTGGCTAAAAATAGTAAATCGAGTGCATGCGTCAGTGTCAGCAGTCAGGTCACGTGGTAAGGAGCGCCTCATTCAAATTTCAAGTTAATCGGAGCAGTGGAGCTATCAGAGACAAGCAATTACTATTTATACTAAATCATCTTCAAAAATGGGCTAAAAATAGCAGGTCAGCTAAAAATGGCAGTGTCGACAGGACAACAGGGTCATGAGGATGCAGTGTTCAAAATTTCAAGTCGTTCTGGGCTTCAGAGATGCAAAAATCGGAGGGCTTACTATAAATAGCAGGGCAGAGAAGCTGGCAAAGACGAGAAAAATGTCTAAGTCTGAAGTTTATCCTCCACCACAGGTGAAATGCGCCCAACTTGCCTTCCAGCGGTTTGAAAAATTTCTAACATGTTTTCATCCACCTCCCCATGTAAAATGCGCCCATCTTAGCCTTGAAGTATGAAAAATTTCTAAGTTAGAAATATCCTCCTTCATCAAGCATCAAATGCGCCCATGCAAGGAAAAAGTCAAAAGGTCAACGAGTTTCATCCTCCACCACATAGGAAATGCACCCTCAAAGTGATGGCATGCTAAAAAATATTCTAAGTAAAGTTCATCCTCCTTACATGGCAAAATGTGCCCACTACAAGGAAGAAGAAAGAAAGCTAAGGCGTTGAAATGTTCATCCTCCTCTACATGTAAAATGCGCCCAAGGAGCCAACAAGGTCAAAATGTTTTGAATGAACTTCATCCGCCACATATGGCAATATGCGCCCATCTTTAGCTAGTCAACAAGAGTCAAAGAATCTCATCCTCCATGCATATTCAAACGCACCCAAGTAAGGGCATGTGAAGACAAGAAGTGGCGCTTAAAGTTTCATCCCTCTATACATACAAAATGCACCCCATGTACAAGCATAGTCAAAGAAGTCAAAAGGTGTTGAGAGTTAATCCTCCACTACATGCCAAATGCGCCCATCCCTCTCACCCCCTCAAATGCGCCAAGGAGAGGAGAAGTGAAAGAAGGCGTTGAAATAAAGTCTCCATTCTCCTGAGTATGAGAAATGCGCTCAAGTTAAAGTAAGATGGAGGGTGAATAAAGTGTGAAGTAAAATGCTAAGTGTTGAAAGTATTTACCTAGGCGTGGTTATTATTCTCCTCTACATGTGCTATGTGCGCCTAAGGAGTATAGGTTGGTGAGATATAGGTTAGGCGTTGAAAATATTCTCCATGACAAAGAAAGTGTGCCCAAAGTAATTCAAGTGTGTAAGGTGGTGGGTGATGGAAAATAAAATATGCTAGGCATGGTTTTATCCTTCATCAATTGACAAATGCGCCTAAGGTGTTGAAGATGATTGCTAGGGCGTTGGAAATTTTATGGAGAATAAAATACAAAGGATGAATAATGCATGCCTGGGCGTTGAAATTGCTAGATGAAAATAAATTAAGTGTGATGCGCCTTCAAGAAAAATTTTCTAAGTAAGTTGATGAAATGAAATTTTCCTCACCACAGGCAAGGTGACAGAGTTGAGTAAAATTTCCTAAGGCAAAATTTTCAAGGTGATCAAAAATTTTCTAAGGCACAAATATTTCCTCCTCTAGAAAATACGCCTAGACTCTCTAGAGATAAGATTTTCCTGTAGTCCAAGTGAAGTTGCCAGTGATGAAGTCAGAAAGTGCCAACATTGCATGATGAGCAAAAAAATTTTCCAAGTTAGAGCAAAGAAATACTTCAAGATCAAAGAACAAGAATAAATTTGATGAAGGAATATTTTCTAAGGTGCAAAATTCAAGAAAATTAAATGAACCCGTTCGTTGTGCACCCATGAGTTCGATGCATTCTAAAGAAAATTTTCTTCTGGGTATTGAAGATTATCGATGAGGAGTTGATTTTAAGGTCTTCCATGCTTCGCTGCGGCCTTCAGGATGAGGATTTCAAGTGGGCACTGGATTGACGAGTTTTCCTAAGGGAAATTTGAAAATTTTCTAAGGCAAAATGAAGAAAATGTGCTTTCAAGGTAAAATCCTCTAGACGATGAATTTGAAAGGAACTGCCTAGTTGAATTTGCCTAAATCCTTCGTGAAGATAGTCTTCTCGAGCCAGAGATGGATAAAATCAAGGTTGTCGGGGCTCCAGCAGGTGAAATGAATCTCTCAAAGATGATACGCCCTTGAAGAGGATGGATTGAAAATTTGGCTAAGGCATGAAGAATTTGAACGTGAAGGCAATGAACGCATGAAAATCCTGGTGAGTTAAGTTTACATTATGAAGTGTTCTAATGCTTTTCTCCTCGCTTGTTTTGCAGGAGGAACGTCGAGATCAAGCGGTGATGACTTAGGGTGACGAAACAAGTGATCCAAGACGACATCTCAATCTCGAAGGGAGAAAGTTGCAAAAAAGTGGCTAGGTGTTAGCTCAAGTGACAGAAGTTGAAGAACAACGTCAAGAAGAAGATCAAGGACAGTGTGAACGCGTTTCAAAATCGGAATCTTCTAGAAGAATGATGGACATTATGGCTCATTTATTACCCCACTCCTCTTGGTGGCGGTTTTTAGGGCAAATCTTGTTTAGGGCTGAGGTGGCACGATCTGGTCCATCCAGTCGATTGTAATCTGAGCCGTCCGTTGGACTTGGCCATCTATAAAAGGGGGAGTTCCCCTCATTTGTAATTCATTAGAAGTAGAGTTTAGACGTCAGACTAGAGAGTAGAGCGGAGGTACTTTAGTTGTAATATCTTAGCAAAGTAGTTTAGATTGAAAAGGAAGGAAAGTCTTCCCTTTGGATACTTTGTAAGAAGTTGTCATGTATGCTTTCATAATAAAAGAATTTTCATTGATGGTGAATTCTTCTTTGTTGTGAATAGTTGTTGAGGCTTCCTCGTCCTTCCAATTCACGTAGCATCTTGAAGTAGCTTAAAGTAAAGTAGATTTCATTTCATGCAAGTACTTAGCAATTGTGGAATGTGGTGCTCGATTTGAACAAGACTTCGTTTGTCCATACCACGAGTGAGCTCGCTGACGGTGGGTTCGCCTTGCGTGGTCAATTGGAACTTTGTGAAACTTAACTTCGATTATGGTTTCTATGTCGGCATGCGTCGTTGTGATGATGTCTTCATGCTAAATCGTGATCTGAACATCTTGAGTCACTCCTCTGAAGATTGCACTAGTTCCGCGGAAGCTGTCTGAAGTGAGGCAAAACGGAGCTTGGTTGAAGTCTGTGAGAATTGATCGCCGTGTCCCACGCTTAGAGTAGAACATAGACTCCTTAGGCCCTACACCCATTTAATTTCAGTTCATTTCCGGTTAGGATTAGGAAACTTGTGCTCACTTGCCTAATCATCTAAATCATATGGAAGCCCTTAGTCCACTGTCTGCTGTCAACTGTCGAACAATTGTGTAAGTCCCCTCGTGAGAACACAGCAACTCACATCAAACCAACTGAGGGTATTCTAAGTATTCGGAACCTTGGAGTTGAAAGCATGATCTTACTCGCAATCTTAGCATGCTGAATACTTTGTTCAAGAGAGGATAGGGTATCCGTTGGGAAACTTTATTCTGTGTTGGTGCGGTCACAAAAACCACGTCAACAGGTCAGTGTTGAGAGAATCTTGAATGATATTCACAGCATTCACGGCTAACAGATTTGGTTTACATGACAGCAGTAGGAAAAATTTGCATCAACTTGAGACAGAAGTGGCTACACTTGTACAAAATGATTCTACGGAGTTGTTGCAAGAAGGTACTGAAGATTTGGGTACTAATGGTGCAGTGTTTGATCTAGGTTCATGTCATGGTGAGTCTGATTTCTCAAATCAGACCTTAGGAAACAAGCTAGCAGGCTCATGTGTTGGCATAGAATTCCAGGATTGTGAGTTGGATGGTGATACAATTACATTGGAAGTGGAGGTGTGTGAAGATACTGTCATATCAGCAGGTTCTACCTTATCAGTTGAGCCATTCCTTCAGGTACATGGCAGCAGTACCTTAGTTGCTGATATGTGCACCGATGATAGCACACATGATGCTGCTGATCACGAAGTGAGTGATGAGGATTCATCCTCTTACTATAGTGCAGATTTGGGTGGGAATGATGAGTCACAGCGGTATGGTGAGTCTGATTTCTCAAATCAGACCTTAGGAAACAAGCTAGCAGGCTCATGTGTTGGCATAGAATTCCAGGATTGTGAGTTGGATGGTGATACAATTACATTGGAAGTGGAGGTGTGTGAAGATACTGTCATATCAGCAGGTTCTACCTTATCAGTTGAGCCATTCGTTCAGGTACATGGCAGCAGTACCTTAGTTGCTGATATGTGCACCGATGATAGCACACATGATGCTGCTGATCACGAAGTGAGTGATGAGGATTCATCCTCTTACTATAGTGCAGATTTGGGTGGGAATGATGAGTCACAGCGGTATCATCATCTAGCGGGGCAGTTAAAGGTCAGTGATGATATGATTGTTACAGCTTTAGAGCATTTTGATGTTGCTTGACAGATGTTGGCAACCTATGGGTGGAGTACTCTTATGTCAGATGAGCACAATAACAGTAGCCTTTCCCTAGCAGAGTTCCATACATTACGAGAAGCTATTAGATTAATGAAACATAATTATCTGCAGTTACTTGCTGATAGGAACTATCTTCTCGAGTGGGATTGTATTTGCTATGATGCACTAAAGGGGAAGGAGGAGGAGGTTGACGAGCTCACTCATGAGCTTGAGGTGACTATGAACTCATTGGAAAGCACTCAGTTGACTCTTCGTGAGTCCCAGACATGGTTAGAGGAGCTCACCATGGAATTGAGACGGGCACAATCTTCAAGAGCTATAGATTCAGTTCAGTCTCCTGCAACGACAATTGGTGATGATCTTATCTCCACAGGTGGTAGTGAGGATGTGGTTACATCCATCATGGATATAGGGGCAGCAGTTTCAATTGGGATGAGTACTTTGGTTGAGAATAGTAGAGCACCACTTGTTGCATCGGGTTCCCCTATGGTCAGTACCATGATAGATAATGTAGGACAGATTATTGATAGTTCTTGTGATGCAATGGTGGATTCTCCTAAGAGTTGTGTGTTAGGACACGAGGCTACCCCATCATCTTCATAGGAGATATGCAGAGCAACATCTAGTTGGGAGATTGGTACTTATGTCGATTTGTTTCCCTCTCCTGGGAGCAAATCCATCATTTCATCCCATATAGTTGATTATGATTGGTAGCTTGATGAGCCAATCCAGGAGCACAATTCAGTGTATTGTTCCAAGGACTCAAAGATGGACGATTCAGATCAGCATGGAGGGATTGCACAGTTCGTTAATAATCCCTTATTTGAGGTTGATGGTGGTTTGATCTTTGAAGATCCACTCTTCGAGCTAGAAGCCGATCATACTCTTGATATTAGTCCCAAGTTGGGTGACAGTCGCAGAGTTTTGGATCGTCCTAGTGCATCGGGATGCCAAACAAGGCTCACGGAGGAGTTTAATAGGGTGTACACGGTGAGGAGTGCTTATAGTTTTGCCTTTGATCCACCTGTACATGATTCATATTCGATGCACAGTTCTTGGGCGCAAGGTGATTCTCTTGTTGCAGTCAAGGGGAGTAACTCTTTATTGTGTCCAGAGTTGCCATCTTCAGAAGATGGGACTAAAGGCTGCCAGTACCCGATTCAATTGCTTGCGGGGGATTACTGGCAGGGACAACAGTCTATTATCCATCATGCTAATATGTATCCGACAGGGTTCGCTACTTTAATGTCACAAGGATTTCATACGGATACATGGTTACGGGGTGATTACTGTGTCAGCGGACATGATGGTTTGATTAGTTATCACTTCCATGGGTGTTTTGGAGAGATTGTAGAGAGATATTGTACTGCAGAAGTTTCCAGATATTTTTGTCTCTTCATGACAAATGAATGGGAGTTCAAGCTGTATTGGGATCCGGGTGGTGAAGGGTCTATCGCTGCAGTTTGGATGGGTTTCGACAGGTTGCTTCACCATTTTCAGCATGGTGAAGTTGTGATCAGACTTGCGCAGAGGAAGTTAGAGGTTATCAAACATGGCAGACTGTCATCTTGGGTTTGGGATCCAGGGATTTTTTGCGCAGTTGTGTTTATGCTGGCCCTCCAGGAGTTAGTTAACGATGCATGGGACATTCCACAGTTCTTTCGAGCCTTCCGAGGAATGAGGTTTCTTCGCAATAATGATTTCTTGGGGACAAGCAATTTCAGGGAGGGTGGACTGTAATGTCCCCATTCTTTCGCGAGCATCAGAGTCAACGGATTAACCTATTATATCGATCCTCATAGGCTAATGGTTCTGGATAGAGGGTCACTTGATCGGGCACTTGGTCGATAAAATGCAGTAATAGTATCCGGAGCTTGGTGACGTGGTGAATTTGTGCGTTTGGCGTGTAATTGGAGCTTAAATTATTGATCATCACCACTTATGTCACTTTCTTAGGCTTAGGGACAATGTGTCTATTTTTTAAAGGGGGTCACTTTCTATTTTGATGCTACTATTCATCCCTAAAGTGAAAAAAGAAATAACTTAAGTGAATAGTGATTTTTTTTAATGAATAGTGCTTTCAAAGTGAAATTATAAAAGGAGAAGAGAAAGTTCGAACTTCCCATGCTTGAGATTATTTTGTTGAATGAAACTTGAAGTGTGGAGTTTGGGAGAGAAGGAAACTAGGGTTTCCTGATTTCTGCAGTGGGTAAGCCTGGATTGGGCTTGTAGTTAGGATTTTGGCATCTTGAAGGTGTGAAAGACCACCCTAAAGTTGCTGGTTTTTTCTTGTTGCTGCATTTTGGAGCTTGGAATTGCTGTTAACAAGTTGTTGGAGGGATCTTTCAGAAGGATACTTGCTGCCAGTAACACCATTCGCCATCCCGAGGTATTTATTTGCATTTTATGAAGACTTTGGAGCTGATTTTTAACAGCTACAGCCAGCCGCACCTTGTAGGGTTTCATCTTCATCAACAAATAAAAAAATGCCTTTCTTTGGTGGCTGATTTCACTCCTAAAGTGGGCACCCTTGTCAATAGAAGATATTCCATCAAGAAATTGGTAGGAGAAACTTGTATTTAATTTTGTATGAGCATTTTAATGGGCGCGGGTACTGTAGCAGTCACTATTCACAGTGAAGTTTGGCTGTAAAAGACATAAGATGTATTGCCTCTCGAATTTGATGCTAATTATCTATGCCATGTAAGCTTGTATATCATGTAGAATGCATCTTAAAGGTCATTTTGAATCTTGCTTGAGTATCTCGTTGAATGTATGCAAGCCGTCCCATTATGTACTCTCTCTTGTAATGAAGAAAGTCTATTAATTATGAATTTGGGACTTCTTGTGTTATCAATTGAAGTTTAGTTCATTTCGGGTTCATATTATATGCACATTTTCGTTAAATTTATGTATATCATCGGCATTAATCATCAAACACGAGAAACACAAAAAGATAGACAAACACCAAACACAAATCAGACCTACAAGCACAGAGAAATTATCGCAGCAAAGTGTTGGCACATCACAGTGGTATCAGAGCATATCACTACAGTGGTAGCAGAGTGGATCACCGGAGTGTGGCACATCACACTGTCGCTTTGTTTGTGAAACTGAAGTGCTGGGTAGCTACTAGAGTGAACCTGCTAAAAATAGTAAATGCCTGGAAAAGTAACCAACCAACTGTCGGATGTATTTGCATGTTATACTGCCCGGGAGATCTCAAAAAACCCAGAAAAACCCAGTAAACTGGTCTACATGCGAGCACTTGCTAAAAATAGTAAGTTCCTAAAAAATGATCAACCTGGTTTGTATGTCACATCGTTGCGAAGCTCTTGAAAAACCCATAAAGAATATCCTGACATGCACTGAAAAATCCAACATGCAAACCCTATAAATGGCTCCCAAAGCTAGAATTGTTGAAAGTCATCACCTCAGCTTGCATGCTATATCATCACAAAGCTCTCGAAAAACCTAGAAAAAATATCTTGACATGCATCGAAAAATCAGACATGCAAACTCTAAAAATGGCTCCCGAAGTCAGGTTTGCTAAAAATAACAAGTTGTCAAATTCAGCTCAAATTTTGCAAGCAAACAACTTAAAGTGTTCCGAATATAGTGTAGTAGTTAGAATTTCAACAGTGTTGAGAAAATGTCCCAAACTGAGTACTTACTAAAAATAGTAAGTTGTCAAAATTCAATGAAATTTCGCTGGGAACCTACTGGAAGCCATCTGATTGCAATGCTAAGCTCAGATTTCAATTCGCTTACTCAAATTAACCTCAAACTGGCCTGAAGAGTGCAAACCCTAATTTGACAAACTTAACCAAAAAGCTCAAAGATGGGCACATCCTCGAAAAGACAGAGAGAACAAAAGAGAGACAGCTGCAAAACCAAAGCAAAAAGATGCGAACGAAGCAAAAATTAGGGGGTCCTCATTTTGAATGGGGCGATGTGTGAAAAGGTCACAAGTGCCCCTTCTTAGTTGGGACCCAAATTCAAATATGTTGGTGATATTTTAATATCCAAAATTCAAATATGAAGTGTCGGCTTTTGGAATCTAATTTCCAAGAAATTGGATAAACACCTATAAATACCTAGTCTTTTGATCATTTGAAATGGAAGCAACAATAGCACGTATTCAAGAGCAAAAATGATTGTCAAGAGCAAGTCAAGAGCAGCATATCAGAGCTTTGTTACAACAATTCAAGATCCAACATCATGTCAAATTCTATGTGTGTTCATGTTCATGTTATGTGAAGGCTAACATTGTTGTAGGTCTCCAAACGTTCAAGTATTCAAGCATTCAAGCAAATCAAGCAAGCAAGATTCCTTGAAGAGATGTGTATTTCTTCAGTCCTTCAAGGAAGCCATTGAAGGGTGGTGAGTTGCAGCATCATGTTCATTCATCATTTCCTTTTGTTCCATTAAGGTTTTATCATTGACATTGCCATTGTGGAAGTGGGAACACTTACATGGGGTTTGACTAAGGCAAGCCCCTATATGGCACTGTAATGAAACAACTTGCACAAGAAGAATATAATATGAAATATGTTTAAAATACTTGATAATAATATGCCACTTCGAGGGGGCAACCTCCTAATCCACTTCAAGGGGGATACCTCCAATAGTCTTCAATAAGAACACAATATTCAACATGATGAACAAATAAGACTCACAACCTCCTATATATACCTATTTATGCCTAGGATATCACCCAACTGGCTTATATAACCCTATATAAGCCCTAAGCCAACCTAATCAACTAAATAACAATATAATAATGATATTATGACTTAATTAGGAGTTAAGATAGCCACAAGCCGACTATTCATAACCTAATGTAATCTAAGATTAAGGGCGTAGCATGCCCCCCCTCTTCAGATAAACATTGTCCTCAATGCTAGGAAATTTTGGATGCTTTTGAATGAACTCCTCATCCTCCCATGGGGCGTCTTCAATTGGTAAATTCTTCCATTGGATGAGATATTGAGTGAGTGTTCTAGTCCTTAACTTCCTTGCGTGAATCTGAAGAATACATTCTGGTTCCAATATGATTCCTCCTCCATGAAGCTTTGGTAATATTTTCTGAGTAGGGATATTATTCTCAATTACCTTCTTCAAACAAGAAACATGAAAAACTGGGTGTATCTTTGGGTGTATCTAATATTAAGGGCGTAGCAGGCACAACATTTTCCATCTTTGTGAATGTTCAAGTTGCAAGTTTTAAGTGGATTGAAGAAAAATTGAAGATCCATTTTGCATTGTTGCATTTGTTGTCATCAACCTTGTCAAGACACAAAAACTCACCTATAGGATTTATTTATGGCACTTCGACTGTGAGACAAGCAGAAAATAGAAGCTCAAATCTGACACCAGGGGACCCAAAATGTTAAACAGGACCCCCTTACAAAGACCTAGTCGCCATTGGGCAACCTAGTCTTTGTAGGCACAATAAAACCAGTTTTTCTAGACAAGTACACATCAGTTTGCACCTTTTAGATGTGTTGGAACTTGACTGATTTTGTTTATCAATTATCAAATAATTGCATTTATTACATTAGGTCATATAGTCTAATTCGGGCAATCCATCATGATCATTTCCAAATCATTCCTAAGTCTCAAAAGGATCAAATCCAGGTTTGATTGACTCACCTTGAGGATTGAAAGTCAATTTATACACCTTGTTGATTTGTGTCCTAGTGAAATATTAGAAATGATGGCTCCCCAATTGAACCTAGGCCTTCGATACTAAACTTAGGGTCACCACATTTTTATGTTTTAGGAACCTACTTATTTTGAGTTAGGAACCTATCTTCCAATTATAGTGCTAAGCATCAGTCAAGCAGCAGTACTATTATGCTTGAGATTGATAGGTGTCTAGGAGCAATACTATTATGCTCAAGATTGACAAGTGTCTATGAGCAGTACTATTATGCTTGAGATTGACAGGTGTCTAGGAGCAATACTATTATGCTCAAGATTGACAGGTGTCTATGAGCAGTACTATTATGCTTGAGATTGACAGGTGTCTAGGAGTAATACTATTATGCTCAAGATTAATAGTAGTCAAGTCCAACAGTACTATTTTGCTCGAGATTGACAGTAGTCGAGGAGTACTATTATGCTCGAGATGGACAACAGTCAAGGAGCAGTACTATTATGCTCGAAATGGATAGTAGTCAAGGAGCAATACTATGATACTCAAGATGGATGGTAGTCAAGGAGCATACTATGCCAGTGATGGATAACCTTGGTTGCTTAGCTATTTGATGGACTATAGGGAAGAGAGTTCCTAACAAAGCTCAAGTATGTAACATATAACTCACTTCATAATATTATAACTGATAGGCAATGGCATCTTGATTTTACCAATGGTAGGTGCACCTTGGGAATTGGTCACTAGGAAGTTAATCTATATAGTGCAAATAGGGCTGAATGTCAACTCTCTCTCACCACGGACCACACAATCCACTTGGAGTGGTGGATAGGATTTGTATCCATTTTGGTTGGAATCATTTTGCACTCCAACCACAAACCACTGCAAACCATGGACATGGAGCCTTGTTGAATTGCAAAACACTTAAGGTATGTTGCAGTTCATATTAGCAGCTAATCTTCCATTGAACATTGTAGTAAGCTTGTAGTATTAAGGTTGTGTAACTAACATGACGATTAAGAACTACATACTGATCTCACTTGCTTCTGTTTTAATTGTTAGCTAATCCCATGCATTCATTCTTGTAATGATAAAAAAATTGTGTAGAAATGCTTCCTTTCTTTGGGGTTGTCAAAAAATAATAATAATCTCCCTTTTTCCTCTACAAACTCTTTTTCCAAATTAAATAATTCATTATGTGCAAAAGACCCCCTTTGTGCCTAGGCATCCCTCTATAGGCACAACTTAAAACTCTTTTAAATAAATAATTATACCTTAGTTGCCTTTTTAACATTCCCTCCTTAGGACAACTTAAGTTATAATTATTTAATTAATTAAATAAATCACCCATGTTGAGGAAACCATTGAAATAAGAAAATTATGAAATTCTGATTATATCAAAGTCATTGATGACTTAGGATGATAAACTGAAACAACTTGGTGATTGTTTAAAAATAGCATGCTTCTTCAAGAAGTTTGGAGAGCTCCTAAAAGGCTGGAATTGCATTCTGAAAGCACCATGAGGCTCAACAAGATCATTTGAACTCATTGTCATGAACAACACCACTACTTGACTAATCCTGTGCTCTCCAAGAACTTTGGAGTTCTCCCTTGCTCACTAATTAGCATACGGGAAAACTCAAAAAATAGACTAATTGTTCACAAACCAATTATGCTTGAAAAGGGGACATTACAAAAGAATATCAAACCTGATACGTATTGGTTACTATTCCTATATTAGTACAACAATCGTAGGATTTTGTTAGATTCCTTCAACAGGTGGCACAATATTTCTATCTACTATAGAGGTTCCTCGTTATGGAAGATGATCATCCAAATTCAATACATATTAATCAATTCATTTTGAATTTCTCACTGCATGATCATGTCTACCCACCTCTACCACAACTCTTTAGAAAGTCTTGCAATAGGTTTTAGGCTATGTGCTATCATGATTGAATTCTTTGATCATGAGGAATGGTTGCTACTTTTTCCACCTTGTGAATGGTTTTGTCCATAGTTTGCGGACTCGGCCGACTCGCCGCGGACTCGCGAGTCCCTACCCTGGCCGAGTCCACTCGCCGCGGACTCGGGAGTCGAGTCCAGGCGAGTCCTGGGTCGGGACTCCCGAGTCCGACCTCAGGACTCGGCCGAGTGGTCGGACTCGGGAGTCCCGACCCAGGAGTGAGTCTCAAAAACGGGTTAAAACCCACGATTTTTTTGCTTTTTTTTTTCATTTTTTGACTGTCACTCTTGAAAACCAGGTCTGCAAATTGCTTTGGGATTGATAGAAGAAGGGAGAACGAACCAAAAAGGTCAAAATAGAGCAAGGTAAGTGATCTAACACTGCTTTTTGTTTGTTTTCTTCAATTTTTTTGCATTCAAAATTTAAAAAATCAAGAAAAATAAGGGGAAATGCTGCCAAATTTTTTTCTATTTTCCTTAATAGCCTAATTCTTATTGTTTCTACTTTCTAGCTTGGTTTTGCATTCTTTTTTCTTTTGCAAATGTTTGAAACTTTGAAATTTTGAATCACATTTATTTGCTGATTTTTTAGCAAACCCTAGCTGATTTTTTTTTTCATTTTGAACTTGAAACAGCAATGTCGTCTTCAAATCCAAAGGGAGTAAAAAAAGACCCTGCATGGAAGTATGCAATTCCAGGAAATAAAAAAGGTGAATTGACATGTCATGAATGCAGCAAATGGATGACAGGAGGAATAAACAGATTAAAATACCACCTTGCTAGAATCCCTGGGCAAAATGTGGAGGGATGCAAGAATACTACTCCTGAGATCATTAGAGAGATGAAGGCCCTTCTTGCTGAATATGAGCTTAAGAAAGAGGAAAGACAAAAAACAAAAGATGCCCTAACATCAGTGATGAGTGGATCTCAATCCCAATCTGCACCCTCTATGCCCCATGGTGTTGCAAGTCCAAGCTTCCGTGCTCCACATTCATCTTTTGGTGAGAGTCCTGATGGTTCATTTTCTACTACTAGTCAGGGTCCTTCATCAGGACCAAATTATTTTATTCCACGTAATGTTCCAGGAGCACAACCTTCACTTGAAGGTACGGGTTGGAATAAAGAAAAGCATCAAGAAGCTAGGATGGCTGCTGCAAACTTTTGGTACTACAATAATCTACCTTTCAATGTTGCAAACAGCCCATATTGGGAAGGTTTGGTGAACGCCCTTACAGTTGCAGGAAAGGGGTTTAAGACCCCATCATCTAAAGATTTGAGTGGGCCATTGCTAGAGGAAGCCGTAAAGAATACACGGCTTGTAGTTGATGAGCAAAAAAAATTTTGGCGAAGAAAAGGTTGCAGCATTTTATCTGATGGGTGGACAGATGGACGAAATAGAACTCTCCTTAACTTTTTAGTGGCCTCTAATGGTGGATTGGTGTTTCTAAAATCAATAGATGCCTCCCATGAAGTTAAAAATGCTGAGACTTTATGCAATCTATTAGATGGGGTGGTCCAGGAGGTTGGAGTTGATAATGTTGTCCAAATCATCACGGACAACGCAGCTGCATATGTAGCTGCAGGTAGACTACTTATGGAGAGGTATCCCACAATTGCATGGTCTCCATGTGCTGCACATTGTTTAGACCTATTGCTAGAGGACATTGGGAAGATTTCATGGGTCAAAAGTGTGGTTGAAGATGCAAAAAGTGTTACAAAATTTATCTACAACCATACTTGGGTGCTTTCTTTGATGAGGAAATTTACAAATGGCAAGGACCTTGTGCGACCTGGAGTGACACGATTTGCTAGCCACTTCCTCACATTGCAAAGCATTCTTGGTGCCATTAATCATCTCAAACAAATGTTCGTGTCTGATGCTTGGAAGGAGTCCTCATTTTCCAATAGACCTGAAGGGGAGAGGATTGTTGCCATAGTTTTTGATGAGACATTCATCAAAAATGGAGAGGAGTTGATGGGGGTAAGTAGCAATCACACAAAAATAAATTATACATGATAATCTATTTGCTGTTTTTTTTTTTGAGGGGTTAATTTTGTTATGATTTAACATTTGTTTTCATTTTTTTAGGTGACAGAACCTTTGGTGAGGGTTCTTCGTATGGTGGATGGAGATGGCATGCCAATGGGGTTCATCTATGAGGCCATGGATAGGGCCAAAGAGGCCATATCACGTTACTATGGCGGAAACAAAAAGAAATATGAAATCATATGGCGCATCATTGATCGGAGATGGACACACCAACTCCACCAGCCGATCCATGCCTTTGCCTACTTCTTGAATCCGAAGTTCTACTTCTCGGACACATTTAAGGCGGATGAGGAGGTCATGGAAGGTCTTGTCATATGCATTGATAGGATGGTGCCTGATCCTGAGCTGAGAGATAAAGTGCTTGATGAGTTGGAGGTGAGATTTGTTACATCTTATTTATGAATTTGCAATGTTGAGCCTTGACTATCTATGAATTTTCTATATTTGATTTACTTTTTCTTTTATCTATTCAAGGTCTACAAAGGTGCAGAGGGGAGACTCTTTTCCTCCCAACAAGCAATTGAAAGGAGAGGAAAACAACAACCAGGTAAAAAATGAAATTAGAAACTTGATTCTTACATATAGATTGTTTAAAGTTTTAAACTTTACTTTATTCTTATTTCTTAATACTTATATTTTTTAAACATGTTTTTGTAGATCTATGGTGGGAGAACTATGGTGCTAGCACACCAAATCTTCAAAAGCTAGCCATACGTGTCTTGTCACAGCCATGCAGTGCTTCTGGGTGTGAACGGAATTGGAGTTTATTTGAGAACATTCACACAAAGAAGAGGAATAGGTTGACTCAGCAGCGCCTAAATGATTTAGTTTTTGTTCGATACAACCTTCGCCTTCGAACTAGAAAGGTGGAGGGTGTTTCACACGAGTCCATCGACTTGGATGACATTGATCCATATGGTGAATGGACTATTGATGAACAAAATGATGAGGCTGATGTCTTCCTTACTGATGAGGATCTTGCTGAATTAGAGAGAGCAGCAGCAGAAGAAGAAGAAGCAGCAAGATTGGATGCCATGGAGGACGATGAAGACACATTCGAATATCATGTTTCCCCTTCTCGATCTCCTAGTCCTCGTTTGGATACTATAGCACGGGCACCTTCTAGTTCTAGGCCTCCAAAATTGAGTACCATTGGGAGGGGAAAAAGGAAGATGTAGATTATATGTGGTTGTTAATGTTTTCCTCTTTTTGACATGATTATATGTAAACATTTATAAATTTATGATGCTGTTCTACATTGAAACTATGAGTATTTGATGAATATGAATGATGAAATTTCAATTATTGAGTGTTTGATGATCATATGACATGTGTAATCTTTGAATTATAAGTGTTTGATAATCAAATTAGGCTCTTATGTTCTCTAAATGCATTAATTTGTTCTTGTTTTTTTGTAAAACTACGGTTTTTTTTTTGCCGAGTCCTTGCCGAGTCTTTTCCCGAGTCCGTGCCGAGTCCCCGAGTCCGAGTCATATTTTGGGCTGCCGAGTCCGCGGCGAGTCCGAGTTTTCCAACTATGGTTTTGTCTAACCCATTTTGTTTCCCTTTGTTCCCACTCATAAAAGAGTTATCGTTTTCCATATTGTTTGTATTGTGTTCCTAATTTGTGATGCATTCATTATGTAACATTTTATTTCCCTATACAATAATATAAAATATTGTGTTTTGTCGTGATTGGTTTTAAGTGATTTAGTAATAGTTTGACTCATTACCCAACTAATAAAACACAAATATACAACAGGACCTAATATTTTGTGGTTCTCCTATGCCACACGTATATGCCAAAAGGAAAAAAAAATCCTTTTTATATTTCAAGAGAAGATGAAACAAAGGTTTGTTGTCAGCATCTATAAATGTCAATCAACACAAAGGGAATCATACCATGAAGAATAATATACATCTTGGACAACATAGTCAAGAAGGAAAAAGGTGCACCTTTTTGACATTGAATGATTCAGCACAAAACATTTTAAATTATGAAATGCAATTTTTAAAAGTATTTGTCATCTTTAAAAGGTGCAAGCAAGGTTCAAAAAGTGCGCTTGAGTTATTTTTTTTGTAAGCGCATTTTTTTTCGACCACCATAGTAAAAGTTCTTCCAATTTTTATTTTTTAAAGCATTCATATTGAAGCATGAACTTTTTGGTGACAACCATAGTAAAATGGTCCTTTAAAACAGAAAAGAGGCCACCTTTCAAGCATGAAGTTGTCATGATAGAAAACTCAAGTTCAAATGTTTGGCATATCATCATTACTAAGAAATTTAAAGTGCTTTCAAAATATTCACCATGATCAAAACAACGGAAAACTTCATCAGAATCATCCAAAGCTGTCTATCTGGAAGTCTATTTTTATCTTGCACTATTTTTGGAGTCACCTTTTCCAAAGAAAATAACATATTTTGAGATTTTTCATTTTAATTGGAGCTATTTACATAGTTTGAGATATTTTCAGCAATTTCTATTTTTAGTTTAGAGGGATTTTTGAGGAGTCAACTATATTTAGATCTGCTTCCATATGAGAGATATGAGTTCTAAAGGATAAATTGTGATGATGGAGCATCCAGGTACATGTGTGATCAACATCAACCAAAAAAATATTTTAATTTAATTTTCAGTTTTAATGTTTGTTTTGGTTTGTTTTTGTAGTTCTTATCATCTCTCAGCATAGGAAAACCATGGGTATGATCGAAATTGCAAAAATTGAAATTTCGCCAATTCGCCGTTTTGAACGCCCCACAGCAGTTTTATGAAAAACAATTGTTTCTGGAGATCTGTAAGAGCTGAGTAAAATTATTTTATGGGAATATTCTTGACTTCATTTTGCCAATTGTGCAAAAGGTTTCATGGTCAAATATTTCACCATTTGGGATATTTTAATGCTAGAAGTTTGTGTTGGTGATTTTATGGAAAATTTAAAATCTCGAGTTTTATAAGGATAAACAAAATGGCTTGGTGGGGAGATTTGTAGGGTCATGATATGCATCTTGGAAAGTTTTCACGTAAAAATAAGCTTCTGGAAACAAGTTATTTAAAAAGTTAATTTTCCGGTAATTTGGTGCATCCAGGCATAGTCACATGAGTATTTTCTCCTCTAATTTGATTGTAGAAGTTAAAAGATATTATTCTAAGGTTTATTTGATGAATATTTATTTAAATTTGCTTAAAAAAATGCCAAGGAAAAGAAGGGCATTGAAGAAATTTGAACGCTAAGGATAGAATGTGAAACATCATGTGAAAATGAAGATAATTTGCTGCAGCCTTAGATGGTACGAGAGAGGGGATGAAACACTTCATGGGAGGCTGTCTTTGAGCAGGTGAGGGAAGGAGAAGATAGAAAAGAGGACCCAAGAAGAGGTGCCATATTATACTGAGTTTTAATTTTTTATTGAGTGTGGAAGAATGGGATAGAGGGCAGCCTGTTGTAATGTTTGTTTATGCAGAAATGTGTAAAGATGGAGATGCCAAAGGGAAGAGTTAGAAGCTGGAATGCGAACTTGCAGAGATGATATAGAAATCAGAGATTGAAGAATTCCAAAGGAGAGGAATGTTGGATTGAAGGAGAGTTTCCAATGGATTTGAGAGGCCATGAAGAGCCATTTATGTAATAGTGTACCAGATTGTAATCTGTTAGATGATGTAGTTGTATGTAAGTTTATGAAGTCAATAAAATCAGTGTGTATGTTGTTTTGTTACAGCTGTATGCAATCATTTTTATTTGATGTTAATCTTGTTAGTGAGTTGAGTGTCTTTGCTTGTGTATGTGAGTTGTGTTAGAGAGAGCTTTCATCAAATCGTAATAGTCTTAATAGTTAGTTAAATGAATAATCGCATGTCTTAGAATTAGAATTAGTGGATAGGATTAATTTGTAACAAAGTTTGCACACAATCAAGCCATTCAGGGTAGAAGTAGCAAATAATTTTCTTCAATTATTTAATGCTCTCTAAATAGTATAAATAAGTGCTATTTTACACTTAATTCCTAATGGTATTTCTCACGCTTGCATATTATTGGAGTTGTTATCCGTCAAGTATTTTGTGTTATTTTAAAATCCAAAATTAGTCATTTAATAGAATTTAGTCTACTTATTTCGCTTGTGAATTTCTATTGAACTATTTTTGCATGTGTTATTGTCCTTTTACAAGTTAAAACTTAATAATTACTGAAATTTTTGTATTGCAGTAGATGCTAGGTCAATAGTCATATCTTTGAATGCAACTATCATGTTAACTTATAATGTCTCATGTATATGTTTTAGTGTATTTAATCCATATGTTGTACTTTGTTAAGTCTCCATTATTAGCTAAATAGTGCAAGTGTCTAGTCTTAGAATTATTTCAGTCAAAAAAACATATTTTTTTCGCTTGGTATCCCAATGTTTTACACTGGGCAAACCTAGAAAGATGTACATATAAATTTTATTCAATCTAAACATCAAATCCCTAGAAAAACATTGTAAAAATTGTAAATTGCAAGTACATATTGGTCATAGTAGGTTAATTTTCAATTTAGTTTCCCCTTTTAATTCAAAGAGAAATTCTACTGTACATCTTTTTGTTTGTGTTTGAAAGGTGCAAAACACTATAAAACCAATGTCTTGTGTTCATTCACTCACATGGTAAGTATAAATTTATCAAAACTCATTGGAATATCTAGTCTCTCATTCCATTAGATGATATTAGGATTTTGTAAAAACGATGGTGAAATTCAACCTTCAAGTGATATCCAATTCAACAGACTAAAATTTGAAGTATAACATGTACATAAAACCCTTTCCATGACTTGAAGAATATATTTTACATTTCACCCAATTGCAATATTTCAACTTTTAATCTTCAACTCATGTTATAACATTCAAAGAATTTCCAAAGGGAAAAACACTATGAATATTTACATCTATCTAATTATTCTACTCATCGAGAATAACTAAATAGACTAAGGATCCTATGTCCTTAAAATATCTTAGGCCACTGTAATGTCCCCTTCCTAGTCAACTCAAATGGTGGATCCTTAGCCTATTCTGTTGGTCCCTGTAGGCTAATGTGTGTTGGTTAGGGGACTCTAGAGGCGTTTCGTCCTATGGTTTGGCAATAGTCAGTGGCCAGTTGGGTTCCAACTGTTATTATGAGCATGATGCCTTTTTTCAACGCGATTTTAGGATGGTTTCCAGTGCTTACTATTTTTAGTAAGTTAGTTTCAAGCACCAATGGGCTAGTGGTCAATGTTGCTATTTTTAGCATTGCCGATGGGTGTCAATTTCAATGTTCTGGCATGGATCAGTATTTGTATTTTAATAACGTAAAGTTATTAAAGTTGAATTAAATATTTAACTTACATTATTTAATATTATAAAGTGTTATTTTAAAAAGGCACATGGGGAGTCATAAGTCATTTTAAAAAAGGGGCCAAGTTATCTTCCTAGAGTTGAGCGCCCAAATTGGAGACTTAGTGAAGTCTCAAAAATTAAATAAAATATTATCTCAAATTGGGGCGTGGGTTTTGGGAGGGTATTTAAGACCTTTTGAGGCTCATTTTGCCATTCATGCTTGGTTGATATTTTTGTTATTTTGGTTGGAAGAGTTGCTTCTTCTTCTTCTAGGGTTTGTGGGGATGAAAAACCCTCGCAAGCAACATTCTCTATGTTGTTTGAAGACACAATTTGGAGAATTCTTGGTGATTACACTTCAAGAATCATAGTTGAGCTTCATTGCAGATTGAAATTCACAGTTTGGGCAACATAGATACATTTCAGATTGTAGAGCAGATTAGAATACATCAGTGACATATTTGAGGAGTTTAAGTGCTTTCCTTGCTGGCCGTACCATCTTCCTAGGTTGGTCGTACACTTTGGAGGAAGGTTTGATCATTTGGAAGGGCAGCTAGGGTTTCTGGAGGTTGTATTGCATCATTTGAGGTCATCCAAGGCTGGAGAACACTATGCTTACAACATTTCTACCATTGGAGGTGACTTCTGCAACTAGCGTCCATTTTGGATGAAAAACTAAATACTTAAGCTTGTAGAAAAATCTGGAATTTTCAGTTGTGAATCCCCTATGTAATGTTTATTTTTTCAAGTTAAAAATATTATTGCAATATCTTCTATTTGTTGCAATATATTGTTGTATGAAACATTGCAAAAACATCTCAAAGCATTCATCACAAAAAACAAAAAAAAAAAACAAGTACAAAACTGGGCTGCATATTACAGCCACTTTGCAATGCCAATTTGTTTTATCTTACTTCCCAATTTTGTTTAATCCAAACACTCATATACACCTGGCAAAGAAATTGCCAATAGACAAACCAAAGATGAAGGCATGTTAGTTTGTAACTATCTTGTAGAAATGTAACCTTGATACATTTTTCCAATTTGACAAGAAATAATTCTATTGAATTTAGTTATGGAATGGAAATGACCATTTGCAACAATTGCTTGTCATAATGTTTATGCAATGCACATTTCATTTCTAAATGAATGCCACGACCTAGAACTTCAAAAAACCTTAATCAAGATGTACTACCTACCATTTCTTATGGGTATGAATCTCCTCCACCAATAAAAGGAGCTCATGAATCTCCTCCACCAATAAAGGGAGCTCATTTTTTCAAATTCATTTCCACATCTTGAGACATTCCAATTGCATTATTAGCAGGGTGACTCCACAAAAGTGCATCCCACTTTTTGGCCAAAGTGAGACATTGAAATCAACATTTTCCCCCAAATTTCCACTTTCTAACACCTATAGCAACTAAACTGTTAAAAATTTGGAGATGATGTGAACGAGTGATTGTTGAGATTTTGTTTGTAGATTATAAATATAGTTTTAAAACAATTAAAAAATATTTTGTGAGATTCTTTACGTAACTTTTAATAACTTATTATTTATAGTTAAAAGTATTTTTAAAAAGTGGCGTTACTTTGGTAAGCATAAATTTATTTATAAAAAAGATAAAATTATAAATTTTTAAACATAGATTCATAACACCAATATCTAATGCACAAATATTTTTTCATCATTTCTTGTTGCATAATTTACTTTTTTGAAGTGTGATTAACTATAATTAATACATAGGCTACTTTGATAACACAACTTTTTGTGCATGCATCCAAATTAATTCTTTCTTTTTTTGTTGAAATAAGAACATCAATACATAGTGCATAGATATTTTTCAAATTTTTTAATCCATTTTACTATTTTTCCATGTGTGCGGAACAAAGACCTTGATGATTGCTGAAAATGTTAAAATTATTGTCATTGATGTCAAAGATGTATGGAGTTCAATGGCAAGTTTATTATCATTGATATCATGATGAAATTCATCTCATTCCAAGAACAGTCTTTATCTCCTCAAGAAAGCAAGAAAACAAATTTGAAGTCATATCTATGCTGGCCAACTTCCTCTAGATTCAGCGCCTCCTCTTGAGTCTTAAAAATTAAATTAAATTATTTTTTATTGGACCAACCCCTCCTCAATAGTGGCACCCATGTTTAAGGAATTCAAATTTAAATAAATGTATTTTATTTATAGGGGCCGACCCCCTAATGGAGCGCCCAAGTTTGGATATGAAAAGGTGCATATAAATTAGAAAGTTGTCTCCCTTTGTAAAAGGATGTATCCATTCATGAAGTCGCCTCCCTTGCTGAAAGTATAAATAAAGATCGTGGAATGTGTAGAAGAGTGTGGAGAATAAGTTGATAAATCATATATACACTAGTAAATTCATGAAGAGAGAATAATTGAAAATCATTCTATAGCATATTTTTGAAGGAGAATTATTAAGGAGAACAAATACTTCATTTATCAAGAGGTTGGTGTCTCATATTGGAGAATTCGGTGTCTTATATTGAAAGAGATTGGTGTCTCATACTGAGTTGGTGCTCAAGTGTTGGGGATTGGTGTCTCCAAGTAGGTTGGTGCCTACAAAGTTCATAAGTGATTTCTATATAAGCAATATTTAGTCATGGTTTTCTCTCGAAAGGTTTCCACATAAATCTTGTGTTCCTCTTGTGTTATTATTTGTTGATATTATGTATTTGAAGTTATTTTGGTTGTTAATTTTTAAAAGGGTAAAGGATAGTCTTTGATTCACCCCCCCTCTTAGTATAAGCTTGTGCTTGTCAATTAGTATCAAAGTTGGTTCCTTCAAATTATAGCTTAGTCGCTAGAAGGAAGATCGTAAAAGCACAAATGGCCTACCAAGAAGGATTCTCCTCTAATAGGGCTCTATTGTTTGATGGGACAAATTATGTTTTTTGGAGCGTAAGAATGCACACCTACCTAATGGCTCTTGGATTTGATATTTGGCAATTAGTTGTGGATGGTTACACTACTCCATCACCTCCACCAATAGATTTAACGGGAAAGAAAGCAAATGAAAATAATGCAAAATCCATGAATGCAATTTTATGTGGACTATCACAATCAGAATTTGTCAAAGTAATGCATTGCACATTGGCAAAAGATATGTGGGACAAACTTCAAAAGACCTGTGAAGGAGATGAAAAGGTTAAGAAGGCCAAGCTTCAAACCCATAGGAGACATTTTGGAAGTCTAAAGATTAAGGATGAATAAAACATTGCTTCCTATCTGCTTTGCGTGGATGAGATTGTGAGTACCATAAGGGGTCTTGGTGAAAAAATAGAAGACTCAATGATTGTGCAGAAAATGTTAAGGTATCTACCCTTAAGATTTGATGCCAAAGTTTTTGCCATAGACGAAATGAAGGATCTAGACAATTTAACTATGGATGAGTTACATGGGATCCTCACCACATATGAGATGAGGACCAAAAAGGAGCAAACATCCAAACAAGAGGCGGATTTCAAAGCCTCAAAGAAAATGAAGAGCAAAGAGCCCATGCCAAGCAATAACTCCGATGATGAATCAGACGAAGAGGAAAATCATTTCGTGAGGAAGCTAAAGAAAGGATCTGGCAAGTATAGAAGGTAAGTTCCCATTTAAATGCTTCAATTGTAGAAAAGTAGGACACTTTGCTACAAAATATCCTTATGAAATTAAAAGTAGTGATGATGAGGAAGAGCATAATATGAAGAAAGATAGAAAACATAAAAAGGGCCACAAGCATGGCAAGTTTGAGAAAAAGAAGAGTTTTAATGAAAGCAAAAAAAAGCTTCTAATCCAAGGAGGAAAGCAGCTCATCCGAAGAAATTTTATCCACCAATGATAAAGAAGAGATTCTTTTCATGGCTATAAAAACAAAAGATGATATCCTGAAAAATGATGAAAAAGTAGAGGAGACATAAGGGGAAGAGAATGATGAAATGGATGGGGAAGTAGATTTGGAAGAACTTACTTGCGCCCTTGATTAAATCAAGGAACTCAAAAAGAAGAATTTAAAGAAAAAGGTACAACTTCAAGAGGATAGTGAAACCAAGGCAAAGTTTTAACAAAATCTTGTAGAGTCCAAAAAGATGATCATCAATCTAAAAATTCAAATTGAAGAAGAAAAAAGGATTGAAGAGGAGGTAAGAATCCAATTGAAGAAAAGAGAATAAAATTGTGAAAGGTTGGAGTTTGAAATTGTCTCCTTGAGAAAGGAGCTAGAAAAGACAACTACTAAGTTGAACAAAAGCCTCAAGTTTGAAAAGAGTACTGAGATCTTGAATGATATTGTAAATGAGCAAAGGTCACCACTCATAAAAACAGTTCTTGGTTATGAAGAAAAGGAAGATCAAGTTTCCAAAGAGCCATCGAAGAAGACCAATGAGGAAAAACAAAAAAGTTATGTTGATTTCCTCAAAGTCCCATCAAAAGTGGAGACAACAAGAAGCAAGAGAATCATACTCCACAAAAATTTGGCACTCCTCCAAAAGTCAATAAGGACAAATTTCGAAAATCCTTTCCTTCGAGGCAAGCACACATGCCCAGGTTCTAACCCTCTTTCTTTGGTTATTGTTTCATGTGTAATCAATTTGGCAATAAAGCAATTGATTGTAGGACTCATGCAAGAAATATTGGGTGGAATAAGAATAGAAATCCTTATGGGTTCACAAATAGGACTCTAATGTCATCTACATGACCAGGTTCTAACTCTTTTGCCCCTCTAGTAGACTATAATGTTATATGTTATAAGTGCAATAATTTCGGGCACACAACACATTTTTGCAGAAGTGGTTTTGTAGATTCTCCCAAACAAAACAAGAAGGAAACTATGGCAAAGCACAAGGAGGAAAACACAAAAATATGGAAAGAAAAGGAGACTTCCATGCTTGTACAAACTACACTACATGCTCAAAGTGAGAGAGACCAATGTTTATTGGCAGTGGTTGCTCAAGCCACATGATGGGTGACAAAAGTAAATTTCTCACCTTGAAGAAAGTGAATGGAGGAATTGCGAAAATTTGGGACAATGCTACAACAAAGATAACTGGAAAAGGTACCCTTAGCCTAGATATTAGAAGAACAAAAACTGAGAATGTTCTGTTGTTGAAGGGTTGAAACACAATCTCCTAAGTGTGAGTCAAATGTGTGACCAAGGGCACACTCTCACATTTCATGCTGAAGGATGTGAAATCAAGAAGGAAGGGAAATTGATAGCATATGCAAGTAGAACAGCCAATAAACTCTACATTCTTAGTGAAATCAATGGTGAAAAGTGTTATACGGGGAAAGAAGGTGAGAGTTGGCTATAGCACAAAAGGATGGGACACATAAAATTTGATTATCTTGTCAAAATCAGCAATAAGAAGGCAGTGAGAGACATGCCAAAGATTTTGAAGCCTTCAAATACCATTTGCAAGCAATGCCAATATGGGAAGCAAACAAGGGTGAGCTTCAAGACAAAGTACTCTACATCTAAACCCTTGGAACTTATTCATACTGGTAAAGATAGAGGCTAGCTGAGAGGCTCAAGATTGTAAAGGATAGTAAGAGGTCACGAAGGACATAATTGTCATGAATGTAATGTAATGAAGCAGATTTTGTTTGAATATATTGTATCATTTGGAAATTCAATAAAATAAAATAGATTTGTTTATATCAATTTTGCTTTCGTTGTGCTAGTGAGATATTTTGGTTGTGTGATCGGCTAGTCTAGTAAGACCCACTATTCACGACTGCATCAAATGTTTACCAGTTTGACTATGGCACCTTGTTGCATTAACCAATTCTATTTCATTGCTTTCTACATTGATTAGTTTTATTGAATTATGCAGTAGGTTGTTTAACCAAGAAAACACATGGTATGCTGACTGTTTTGACAATTTTGACTCTTGTCCTTGATTACATTAATTGAAAAATTATCATAATGTGCTTTGCAATTATTTGATTAATTGGATTTTCATAAATGAGTTGTTCTCAGCATAAATTCCATTTTACATCGACGAATAAGGTCTAGGTATTTAGTAAATCTATCTTATACCCCATATGACTGATGATGAGGTTCATTTGAAGTTCCACTCTCCTCATTAAATAATTGTTTGGTTCAGCTGAGGTTGCTTGCATCCCCACTGATTGACTGTGGGGTTCACTTGAGGTTTGTGCTTTCTCCAATGATAGATGATAGGTTTCAGTTAAGATTACCCACATCTCCAATGTCTTATTTTAGAAGTCAGTGGAGGTTGGTTATGTCCCAATAATTAATTAGGCTCAAGAAGCTAATGGTCTATAAAATCAAATCTAAAAAGATAGTTGATATTTGAATAAGGTGATCATTGTATTTGATTTTTTGTGGAGGTTTCTACGGGAATGTCATTTGCTGCAGTCCCAAATTAGTGAAATCTCACAACGATGATTGGCAAGGTATGCCCATCTTCATATTTGGTTTGGGAACGGACTCCTCTAGTCCAGAACTTGAGATTTGATTAGTGACTTGGGAAGTTTATGTACAGTTACTTTCAAAGTAAAGAGGGCTTGTCTTCCATTTTAAGGTTGTCCAGGCATCCTTGTAGGACAATCAGTAAAGATTAATTAGACACTAACACCATATTAGGAGTGAGAACCAAGTAGCTTAAAGACACCTTTATCTTCATAAAGGTGCAGACATTGTTTTCCATCAATGCTATAGCCTATTTGCTTCTGAATCCCCTGCAGATAATTTTTAAGAGTCTATTAAAGCCTAGTATTGTTTAAATCATTGTGAAACAAACATGACAAATAACAGACATGTTGAATGATTGACATATGAGAGACTACTTAATTAATAATAAGGAAAATGCCATTGTTATAACTTATACCACATCTACACTTTGGCTTTGCCCTTGGAGATAACCCACTTTTAGAGACCTCTAGTTGATTTTCTGATACCAAAACAAATCCTAAGATATTGAACAATTTTTTTCAAAACCAATTTCTACCAGGATTAACCAACTTGGAACTTGGTTTGAAAAAAAGGATACATTTTTGTGACTTTATTCAAAAAAATGTTTGAAACAATTTCTTTGTTTTTGAAAGCTGAAAGTAAAGTCGATAATAAATATGATTACCAATCAATTTTACAGAAAATTCTACTTGCATACTTCTTTTTTATCAAGGGGTAAACGCTTTTGAACCGGAGCTATGAACCTGAATACAACCACCCAACAATACCACCCCAACGGGGTTTGAACCTTGGTGGCAAGAACAACAATGCCACCTTTAAACCATCACACCATGCCAATATCGGCAATTCTACTTGCATACTTCAAGATAATAAAACAATTGATTTTCTTCAAACATTTGAATATTTGATGAAAACATTTACCTCTATTGCTGAACCCAGCCGTAAGAGGGTTGCCTCAGCCCATGGTCGACCTATTAGTTGCAATCCAATTGGGAGTCCATCTTTATCATGACCAACCTATATCAAAAGCATAATATTTGAAAGACATCATTTTTGTAGAAAAGTAAAAGTATTTTTATTAAGTAGGAAGTGCCAATTTACAAAAAGCCAAAGCATACATTAATACATAGAGAATAGGTACAAAAGTCCTCAATGGAGAACAAAAGACACTTTAAGTGCTTTACCAGAAGCTAGTATGAACTATGATTACAGACATAAAATATAAGAAAAGCTTTAAAGACAGCATTAACAAAACCAAATTAATGCTATGATATTTGAAACATGTCATAAGCATTATATTTGATGTTAGAAAAAGCAGATTTGGTATTGACTATGGCACCATTCCTAGATAGGAAAAATTAGCAAATTCACGTTTGAAGATGCATACCAAACATTCGAACATCGCAAGAGTGCTCAAGTGTAAGTTTCTTTAAATATTTTCAAACACTATTATTATTACTTTTGTGATATTATATATTTGTAAAAGTTGGACTGAGTTCTCATTGTTGAAAATAATAAAGGGCTACAATACAATCAGAATCAATATTTTAATGATTAAGTGGAAAAAAGTATTATGTGAATGTTAGCAGAAAAATCGATACCAATTCCAGTCCAAGACAAGGTATGATCAACATCAGAAAGCAACTTTAAGGTAACAACATTTTTATGTTTTGAATGGAAAACCTACAAATAGATATTTTTGAGAAAATAACAAGAATTGAAATAGACAATGTTCAAATTCATAAGCATTGAATAAGGAAATATCTACATAAACATTAGCATAATAAAAAAAATCATCTGGTCTTGCCCTATAATGAAGATGTGAATGCTCTTACTATGTATCTACAAGAGAAAAAAGGGAAAACAAAGAGTGCAACATTTATTTAATTCAATGCAGTTCTCTATATTGGAATACTACTAAAACCCTAATGTTAATCAATAGCAATGTTCTTTTTGGAATGGTCCTTATGCTTGTGCTCATTACAAACATTTCATTGTACTAGCTCTACAAGTCTTTAGCCGATTAGAATCTATAATGGACTATGATACTCGGCATCAACAATATTCCTAAAGAGAATGACCGATATTGTGCCCTAGAATATATATCCTTTACTAGAACACATGGGCATACAATAAAGTCCTAACTCTTCTTTTGTGCTGTACAACTCTGATAACTCTTCTTCTTTTGTGCTGTACAACTCTGACGGTGTTCCATGTAGCTGTAGTACAAGATGACAAAACACAAAATACAAGTTGACTTAAGGCAAGCAATTGTGTTTCTTGTAACTACCAAGACATCCCTCTACATCTTCCATTTTCAAAGGTAGTTACAAGAAACACAAATGCTTTCTGTTGTGACCTTTCCACACATCACCCCATTGCAAATGGGGACCCCCTAATTTTTGCTTCGTTCCTCGTCTTTTGGCTTTGGTTCTCTCTCTCTCTCTCTCTCTCTCTCTCTCTCTCTCTTTCTGTCTCTTTCTGCTGTCCGCTTTCCGAGGATGTGCCCGTTTATGAGCTTAAATGTGAGATTTTGGCTAAGTCTATAGAATTAGGGTTTTGAGTTTTCTGGTCAATCTGAAGTCAAATGAGGCGAATAAATTGAAATCTGAGGCTAACATTGATGTCAGCATGCTTCCAGCAGGCTCCCAGCTAAATTTCATCAAATTCCGACAACTGACTATTTTTAGTAAGTGTGCAAGTCAGGGTGTTCTTTCAGCATTTTTGAAGTTTCGATCGATACACTACATCCAGAACATGTCAAGCTGCTCGCCCGCAAATTTTGAGCCAAAACCGACAGCTTACTATTTTTAGCAGCTCAGCTTCAGGAGCAGATTTTAGGGTTTATATGCAGAATTCTTCAATGCATGTCTGGAGATTCCTTCTGGGTTTTTCGAGACCTTTGCAACGGTGTAACATGCAAAACAGGACGACAACTTTCAATGATTCAACCTTCAGAGGCTATAATTAGGGTTTGCATGCAGGGTTTCTCAGCACATGTCGGCATAATCCTTCTGGGTTTTCCGAGAGCTTCGCAACGAAGTAACATGCAAGCAGAGTTGATCACTTTTTCAGAACTTGCTATTTTTAGCCAGTGCTCGCATGTTGGTCATTTTTCTGGGTTTTTCTGGGTTTTTCAAGATCTCTCGGGCAGTGTGACATGCAAACTCATCTGATAGCTGATGGGTCACTTTTTTAGACGTTTACTATTTTTAGCAGTACCACTTCGACAGCTGCCCAACACTTCAGAAACACGAACACAGTGACATGCAACAGAAACGGAGTTAAACGGAGCTCACCTGAAGCACATGCAAGACAAATTAGGGTTTCCAGCTTTGGGACCCAAAATGAGGGGTAAAATGCCGAAATTTTCAAAAACCAAGGTATCCCATCATGATCAGCATCTTTCAAAGAGTCCACTGGTAAAATTTGATGGAAAACAGAGCACTTACTATTTATAGTAGGGCATTCCAGAAACTAGCTAAAAATAGTAAACCAGCAACAGGCGCCAGTGTGAACGGGAAGGCCACCCCATGAGGAGCACGACATTCGAATTTGAAGTCAAACGGAGTTGTGGAAGTCTCAAAATCAGGCAGTTGCTATAAATAGTAAACCACCTCTAGAAACATGCCAAAAATAGCAGGTCAGCGCAGGGCATCAGTATGAACAGGTCAAATAAGTGGTGAGGACCCCATGGTGCGAATTTCAAGTCAAACAGAGTTGCAGAGGATCGAGAATCAAGCACTTACTATTTTTAGCAGGCTTGTGCAGAGGAATTAGGGTTTCCTAAAATATAGGGCGAAACACGACAATCACACAAATGCAGCATCCAGTCACAATCAACATCCTTCAGGCAATCGACATGCAAAGTTTGGGCACATTCTGAGCAGTTACTATTTTTAGTAAGTTGCTAAAAATAGCGGGTACATGCAAGCATCAGGCGCCAATAACTCAGTCACGTCACGAGGATTGAGGCAAAGAAAAAATCGAGCCTTCTGGAGCTAGAAATCAACTTGAATGGCAAAATTTGAGAAACTTTCTAAAAATAGAAAGCTAGGGAAAGTCAAAGGCAACATGAACAAACCATTTCAAATCAGGCGAAAGCTGAAAATTCATCCAAGTCTAATAAACTAAAAGCTCCAGCATCAAAATCCGCTCCAAAAGCTTGAAGAGCCACGAAAATTTCACTAAGTTCGGAAACTTGAAGCTCATGGGTGCAAATGTGCCCACCTTTGAAGGAAGGGGGTTTTGAAAAATATTTCCAAGGCAAGCAAACTGAAAGTGAGATTCTTATGTGCGCCCAGCTGGAAGGGAAAGAGGTGAAATTTCTTTAAGGCATGAAATCGGGTAAGTAGGGTAAATTTATATTATGAAGTGTTCTGATGCTCTTCTTTTTATCTGTTTTGCAGGATGAACGTCAAGGCCAAGAGCACGATGACTTGAAGCAATGAAGCAAGTACTCCGAGACTACATTTCAACCTCAAAGGAAGAAAAATCGCAAGAAATGGCTAAGTGTTGAGACTTAGTATGTGCCCAGCTCAAGTGACAAAGAAGAAATGTTTTCAAAGCTCAGGATGGAGAAAAAAATGAAAACCCAAGCAAGTACTTCAAAGTTGAAGAAAAACGACAACAAGGGAAAATCATCATCAAGCAAGAGAAGGAGGCTGCCACCTTGAAGTCAGATCGAGAATGTGCCTGCCGTACCAGTCCAAGAAATTGAAGCAATGTGAACGCGTTTCCAAACTGGAATCTTTTGGAAGATTGTAAATGTAAAGAAATCTTTAATCAAATTGAGAGACTAAGGGACTTATGAAAATTCTAAGTGTAAGAATACTAGTCAAACTTCTACGTTCAGATTTTCAATTTCCAGATTTGAATTTCTTATTTTTGAATGTGTTGATTGCAGAACATTATTCAATTTCTATGTTTGCATATCAAAGAAGGATCCGCCATAAATAAGAGAGGAGACCCGCCCCTAAGAGGCACGTCTCATGAGAGGACGTGTCTCCTGTTGTACCCAAAACCAAAATTTTTGCTTCACTAAGGCATTTTGCTTAATTGAGTCTTAACCTTGTTAAAGTGATGTCAGAAGGTCGTTTTTGGGGTTTTTAAATATGGAGTTGGTGTCAGTGTCATGTCAGTCTGTTACTGAAGAAATTCAAGAAAAGTCAAAATTTGAAAGAAAATCACCAAAATTTTCTATCTCTGGAGAAGGGAGCACTTTTTCAAATGGGCGCCCTATCTTTTAGGGGCTCAGATCCTGTTTTTAGGGTTTGTCACCTCTAGCAGACATTTGTTCGGCATCACGTCAGCTTCGCAATAAGCTATCAAGCTTGTCAAACGGACCTGTTTTGCTCAAGTTACGGAAGATATAGCGCAAAATGAGAGGGAGACGAGAATTGGCTAACACTGGTAAAAAGCGCACCTTTTGGAAAAGGCGCCCATCTTTTTGAGGTGTCAAATGAAGGTTTTTGGCTGAATGCCACCCAAGATGTTTATCTCACATTTGTTCAAGCTCCGCGACGCATCCGTCAGTGGGTGAATCTAAGTTGCTGAAGTTTCTGAATCTGAGGTCAAACGTAGGGTCAACTCTTAGTCAGAATATTAGAAGAAAAAGCAAAAGAGCACATTTTGAGAAAGGCGCTTGAACTTTTCAAGCCTTTAATGCTTTCTTTCTGATGATACCAGATGTTCAATGTGTCCGTGTTACTTTCAGCTTTCCATTGCCTGTTTCCGTCAGATCGTGAGATGACTTAGTAACTTGCAATCGGAGTTTTTATATTATTTTTGTCAGTTCCAGAAATGGCCAAGTCTGGAGGAAAAAGAGCAACTTTTCAAAAAGGCGCCCTTGTTTTCACCCCTTAGATGATGTTTTCTTGGGAAATGTGCCTTTGCAGCCGTCGTGCAGAATGAGTTCAACTTCGCAGTGAACCTGAGATCCAGTCCTGAAAGTTGATAAATCAGAAGTTATGAAGGATTTATTTTTCCCTTCGTTCAAGATGCAGTAGTCAAAATTTGACTAAGTCTGAGAAAAAGCGCAGCTTTTGAAAAAGGCGCTTGGATTTTTGAGCCTTCAGATGTCAGTTTTATGGTTTGCAGTCTCAGGATATCTTTTGATCAGTTTTTACTTAGCTCTGCGATGCACCTGTCAGCCAGTCAATCAGAGAAGTCAGTTAGCCAGTGTCAGAGGATGAACAGAGGTCCCGACAGAGGTTTAAGCCTTAATTTTCATGAAATTTGGCTAAGTTTGGAATTCGCCTTAAGAGGTCAAAGTTGGATTTTCGAAAGAGAGTTGAATGGACGCCTTAACTGGAGTTCTGATTGCAGTTGGACTAAACGTTTTCTAGGTTGTCATCTTCAGTTCATATATTGGAATGTTGAGTGATCTTTCAGTTCGCATGTCGAGTTAACTAGTTTGCATGTTCAGTTAACTACCTTCCATGTTGAGTTAACTTGATTGCATGTTCATTTAACTGAAGATTAGTCTTAAATGTCAACTGAAGTTCACATGCATGGCGAATTTGGTTGCAATTGTGAAGTTAGTGTGAAGATGGCGCTTCATTGAGTGTCAACTGAAGTTCTAGAAGGGACGACATAAAGGATGAAGCATAAATTAGTGAAGTATGGCGCATGAAGTTGTTATCTTCAGTTCTCAAAAGGGTCGCCATATTTAGATATTTTAATGATGAAGCATAGTTTTGTGAAGCTACGCCCTTTACAAAGAATGACAACTTAAGTTCCAAAAGGGTTGTTATTTTTAGAATTGAATTGAGCATAAGTGTGAAGTTGGCGCATTCATTGAAGGCCAACTGAAGTCTTGAAAGGTCGCTATATTTGGAATGTTTATTGCATGATATATGGAGAATTTCTCATTATTGACTTTAGTTATCAAAAGGGACGCCTTAGTTCTAATTGTGAATCCAAAGTAAGTTTGAAGATGGCGAACTTAATATAGATTTGCTAACTGAAGACAAAGTCGCATGAAGTTGTTAACTGAAGACTGAAAAGGGAAACCCTAATGCATGGCGATTTATTTAGCATATTTGAGTTTCCATTAACTGAAATGAGGTCCAATCACAAGCCAAGCGCACTTTTCATGGATTCCTTGCCTTATGCGAATTTCATAGATGAAAATCTATATATTTCAGCAATGGTGTCCATTATTTCATCATCTTTAGCTTCAAAGTTCATATTCTTCTTGAGCGACCAGAAAGCTAAAGGTGCTACAGGTGTCTGAATTCAACATTCTTCATAGCAATAAGTTCAGATTGTTCAGAGGAAGGGGATTCTAGACTTTATTTTCACTTTGCATGCAGGTTTCATCAAGTTCCAAGGAAGAAGTTGGCGGATTTTTCAGAAGCAGACAAGCAAAACTTTCTATCTTCTGTCTTATTTCTTCTATTTCTCACCTTAGGTACTTTCTTCGCATGTCAAAGAAATTCAACACATTCAAAATCTGATCATCTGGGTTCTCATATTTCAGCGTTTGCAGCAAAACCCACGTCTTAGATTTTTTCGAGGAAATTGCCCCGTAGCCTTCATTCTGAAGCTCTGTGCTTTTTTCCGAGAATCTCTTTGCATGTGGGCTTGAATCACATTTTTTTCGAGAATTCAGCTATCTGGGTTTGTTCAGAATTCAGTTGTGCACAAAACCCATGTTCCAGAAAAACTTCGAAAATTTCTTTTGTCAGAAGCTATTTTTAGTCTTGTCCAGAGGTTTTCAGAAAGTTCTTCAAGTATATTCGACTTTACAGTCAAAAGTCCTCATTTTCAAAATGCAGTTCAATCTCATTAATTACAAGGTGAAATCAGCTCTTGCACATAATTTCATCAAGACTTCAGATACAGACCTGAATCATGTTTATCCAGTGGTTAATCTGAGTAGTCTGGAGGGTGTTAGCAGCAATTCGTTGAGGAATCTTGAGCGTTCCAGGTTGTTGGCAGCGGCATCCATTCCTGTTACTACTTTCGATCTTGAGTTCGTTCTTGCTTGCATCAAGCATTATGACTCATCTTCACATCAAATCAGATCAGCAGATGGGAAGGTTGTTTGTAGTCTCAAGCCGAACGATATAGAGAAATGTTTTGCTATTCCTCCTCGTTCAGATAACTTTACTGTGGTTCTTGAAGCTTGTGAGAAGATATGGGATGCTGATCGACAACGTTCGCAGAGGAAAGTGGCTCAGAAGTGGCTGAAAGTTCAGAAGACTACCATGCCTAAGAAGGTTGGTCGTAGTGAATTCAAGGAGGAAGTTGTTGTTTTGATAACTTTACTCAATCGAGTTACCAGTCAACAGGATGCTAGCACTTTCCGTTCATGGATGTTTTACCTAATTACCAGAATTCTTGATGGTACAGAGCATTTTGATTGGGTTATGTTGATTAGTGATTGCTTACATCAGCAAATTACTAACTTTCTCAAGTATCATGAGTTTCATATGATATCCTACTTGGTTTACTTGGTTGCTTTTCAAGGTAGCTACAGGCTTCTTAAAACTAATGGCACTCTCGGTGTTCAGCGTGTTCATGAGTATTATCCTCAGTTGGAGTTTTCTCAATCCGAGCAAGACGTCCGAGCAATAAACAATCACTTTTCCATGAGAACCGTGAGAGATCTTGATAACGAGATGCACATTCGCATTTCTGCCGAGGCCAAATCAGCGATGGAGACTTGGGCGGATTGGTTTATCCAGTTCCCTACTTTCACATACATCCGAGTTTATGGATATGTTGGAGAGCCCCTGATGTTGCCAAGGTATCCGTCAGACAAGATTATCTTTATGGAGTTCCTTAGACAGATGCAACATGTTCATTTCTTTCTTCATAGTCGTCATAAAACTGCGGCTAATTTTCCATTCACATTGGGAATTTTCACATGCAATGCAGCAACAGATGCCAGGTTTATGTCTACCGAGATAGAAAGGTTCAAACTCAAGACTTATACTGAGAGGCGTTCCTATGATCCTCTCGGTCATTATGCAGATCGGTTAGAGCGAGGGATTGCACATACGCCAGCACTTGAAGATTTCTGGGCTAATTGTGAAGATGAATTTGAGGTTCGTCGTCGTCACTATTGTAGACTCACTATCGGTCAGCTCTCTGATTACCTATCAGAAGATGTTGATGGTCTATCGATGATGATGGAGAAGTTCTTCTCAATTCATATGTCAAGGATCAAGTTGCTCGGCAGCCACTTCGCTCACCGATTGGTACGCCAAGGAGAATATTTCTATTGAAGAGGTTTCCAGATCAGTTATCAAGACTAGCAAGTTGTTCTTGGAGAGCAAACGGACGCAAGTCAGTGGCCTCGTAGCAGAGCCGCCAAAGGATTCTCTTCGTTGCCTTCTACTTCTAGAGCAAGACCCAGAGTCAAGGCCATTATAATACCAACTGAAGGGGTTAGACTCAGTGGAAACACAGGGAAAAGAGCTACTGGTAAGAGGAAGCAGAAACAAGTTGAGAATGTTCCTGAGGTTCCAGTAGAGACAGTTATTCAGGCTGAGCCTTACGTTTCACCTCCTAGTTCGCTTCACATACAACCTATTGACATAGATTCTGAGCCTGAGACACCAATTCAAGCTGGATTGGAGACACCTGAACCACCACAGGTTGATACGTCAGGGACAGTCTCTCCTCGAATTGAAAATATTGTTCAGTCTTGTTGGCTCGAAAAGTCTTTGGGAAGACAGAGGCGTGAACCTTCGTACAATCTTGATTTATCTGAGTTCGGTGAACCTTATCAGAGAAGGTCAAACAAGAAGATCAAGAAACAGGTGCACATTGAAAAGACTCCAGAATCAGAAATTGTTATCGAAGTTGCAGTTCCTCCAGAGGGTAAGAGCTTAGATGAAGTCGAAGTTGGTGACTTTACATTCACTAAGGCTAATCTTGGCAGGACCACTAGAAAAACAGATGTGACTCTTCTTAAGATCGCCACTAATAATCTTGAGGAGCAAATCACAAAGGATGGAGAAGATAAGGCCTTACTCAAGGCTGAAAATAGTCAACTTCGTCAGTACATTTATGATCTTGTTCATGGAAATTCGAGTAGAGCACCTGTTCTTCCTCAGCATACACCTGCAGAACAACGGAAACTGGACCAGTTAGTCAGTCATGGCAGACTTTTAGACAGCTGGATTGAAGGTTTAGTTGCTACAGGTCAGCGTCTTCTTGCAGATATGTATTAGTTGAGGAGTGATGCACATAAACTCCGCCAGGGTGTTCAGTTGCTTGAGATTGCGGTTGCAGAGAGTTTGGCAAAGGATCGTGTTCTGATATCTCAGTTGTCAGTTGCATATGATGCCTTGGAGATCGATGAGGATCAAGAGAAAGTTTTTACTTGGAGAGAGTAGCACCTTCTCAGGACGGAAATATGTGAGAAGATTTCTACTAAGTTGTTTTCACTCAAGGATGATGTGGTTGGAGTACTTGCACTTGTCAGTGGCTTCGTTGTTCAGATTCCGTGTCATTATCTTCTTGAAGATGGCACGTATGTTGAGTTGGACAAAGTACAAGCAGAGTTCGAGAAGCTGATTCATGACAGCCTTGAAGGAGAACCAATGGCGCCTAAATTAGAGAATGTTTCAGTGATTGCAGCCAGTCTCAGGAAGGCGACTGAAGAATGTAAAGATGGCATGCACACGATCACAGAAAGTAGCAGAGAACTGAAGAAGCAGACTGTTGTTTTGAGCAGCGTCAAAGTACCAGATGACAAAGAGATCGATGAGTTCTTGGTCGAAGTGTTAGACCGAGTTGACATGGAGTGATCTGCCAGTTGGAACCTGCAGTTAGTTTCGAGGGTTGAGTCATGAGCAGCAGTTAACTCGACTTTCAGTCTTGAGTTTACTTGCTGACTTAACACATGCTTATCTCATCCTTGGAATTATCATCACAGGAGTTAGGGTTAGGGTTTCCAGCTAATCAAGGTAGTGGCCAATTAACTTTGCTTTAAATAAGGACGGTATGCTTGCACATGGTCCATTTAGGGTTTGTACTAGTTAACTGATGGTAGCTTTCCAGTTAACTGTATAGTTTACTTCATTAGGGTTTAATAATTAATCTTGCATGCATTTGCGAGACTGTAGTTAACACAAGGTGATTTTAGGGTTACCTACACCTTGATGTATATAAATAAGAGTTTTTGCTCATTTGTAATTGACTTTTGCTGAGAGAGAAATATATGTCGCTTACCTTGCCCTCAATATTGCTCTTTTGGTATTTGTTCATGCCTTTGCTATTACAATTGATTGTTATGCCACATAGGGTTTCATACGTTTTGTGATAGTGAACTCTTTCCATAGTCTTTACTATTATGATCAAGTGTTATGCCACATAGGGTTTCATAAGATTGTCATGGTAAATTCTTAAATCTGTTTGTGCCTAATAAACTTATTCAGATTGAGATAATAGTTGTGCCACCTTGCCTTCAAGTAGAGAATCTGAATCCGTTTATCGTCTAATAGTCAAAACCTTGCTCCGTTTCCTCATGCTCTGTTTTCTTGAGGGAACTGGATAGAATTTAAGTTATTAAGTTTAGTTGTAGTTAGTGAATTTGCGAAACCAGAGAAAATTCTCAGCTGCAACGTATATAGTTTTCGAGAAAGCCTTGTACCTCTACAGCTGAAACAAAAAGACAGGAATTAGTTTAGTTTATTTCCCTTTGCAGGTATTTTTGTAAAGCACAACGAGGGAGCTTCCCCTCCTAATTTGAAGAGCACTCATTGCGTAGTGTGCATAGCTGTCCGTACCAACTCTTACTCCATGTCCTGTCCCCGAAATAGCGACACTAAAAAAAAATTTCAATATTGAAACACAAATAACAAAATCGAGTAAAATATAAAAAAATAAGTAATTACAATTTAAATATTAGAATCCTAAATATTATGAATAATATTATAATTGATAATACAATTATCAATTAGACTAAATTAATATTTACCATCAATGATACTTGATTATGATCATGCCTATGATTTATAAATAAATAAATATCATGTTTTATAGATAAATAAATATTCACAAGTAATTACAAATAAATAAATACAAATATTAAAAATATATGCATGAATATAAATATTGACCATTCCAATATTTAAAATTATTATAATATAAATATATATAAAAACTAATGTAATAAACATAAACTATATTAAATAAAATATTTAAAATTATAATAATATGCAAGGGGATTAACGGCAGCAATGACTCAATAAAAGGATAGGGGACTGTTTTATAAAAGCACCGATAGAAGTAAGACGGCGATTTGATAATGCTCATTATTCCCAATAAAAATAACATATGGACAGCGATTAACATTTAGTTAATAGACATGACTCTTAGATGCCTTCAAAGATCACGTCCCTTAACCATATATGGGTATTAAAGGAGAGATAGCTTCAAATCAAAAAGGAGGGTGGCGGATGGAATGAAAAAAGGAAACATAAAGGCAGAAACATGAATAGAGATTGTGGACAGAAATAAAGTGAATATTTCTGAGTAGTAAATATTTTAATATATTATTATCATAGAAATATATATATATATATATATATATATAGAAAGTAAGTATATGTAAAGTTAATTAGATTAATTAGTCATAGATATATATGTATAAGGACATATAGATAATATGAATAGATAATAATGATATTTGCAGCAATTATTCAGGCATATAAGAATGATGATTCTCTAACATAGACATAAATAGATTATGTATCTTTATGAATTGTCCTCATCCTATGATCATTCCAATATAAGATTGAAGGAGGCAAGTAAGGAATCAGAAAACGAGGAGAGATACAGCAACTTAGGTGATGTATTCACTTAGCAATAATATTTAGCATATTTTGAATAAAAGAACTAGATATTGTTAATTTGATTATTGATATAATGACATCCTTTAATCTTATCATAATAAGAATTATCATAGGAAATGATGAACTTAAAGAACCATTGGCAAAATGAAAATATATTTGATTATAGCCATGAAATAAATCTTGGATGAATGCAAATATATCTGATTGTTTAAAGATTGTCTACTATGTGCTTGTAAACCTATTAGGATGGACAAAACATGGGTGAAGTTGGATTGCCTAAAAACCCCACTTTCAGCCCCTTAGGCCCTAGACAAGGGATTGGGCTTTGCAGCCCCTTAGGCTCTTAACAAGGGATTGGGCTTTGCAGCCCCTTAGGCCCTTGACTAGGGATTGGGTTATAGAAAGATGGGGGTCCCACCTAGGTCTCTGCCCCTTAGGCCCAAGATACGGGATTGGGCAAGAGAAGGTGGTAGGCCTTAGGCCACTTGGACTCTATGGTTCCTCTCCCCTAATAGGACGAGTGTCTTCTGAGGTGTTACCATGAGTGGAGTATGCAGGTACTAAGCCCCTAGGCAAGAAGGATTGTGATGGACAACCTCTTGAGTTTACATGAGGGCTTCAGGGCGGATCCACCTATGGCACTCCTCTTATGTCTTCTTTAATTGATTTATGTTTATGAATATATTGTGGATATCTAGATATTATTGCTAACAGATATGTGTATGTGGAAATGTTTTTAAAATGGTGAATGCAGATTTCAATCTAGGATTATTTCATTAGAGAAACACATTCCTTTTGGAAAGAAGAAACCCTAAACCTAATCAACAATCGAATTCTAGGGCAAACAAGCAAATTCAAGAGCAAGGCTAGATAAGGGACATTACACTCCAGAGGTGCTAGTTGTTACGCCAACATCTCCACAAGTGGAGACACGTCCACTCATGGGATGTGTCCCTTAGGGCGCGGCTTATGATAAAGTCGTTTATCATTGTTTAGTATAACTCATATATACCCTTCTACAAGGTGGCGGATGAGTAAGTAAATTCCGATTAATGAAATGTAGAATATAACATCATATATAATTCAAATTTTATATGTATGCTCATAAATTCGATTAAATGTTTTTCCAGAAATATTTCAATATAAATGATAAACTTTGATCAAGTATGAATGATGATGATGCTTACAGCAATCGTCATTCATATTTGACCGAAGCTATCATTCATTAACACTCCCTCTTAGCTAGGAAGATATTTCAAATCAAATAAGTAGAGATATCACCTTAACACGTGATATCTAAGACATGGTATGATTTCTCAATATTGTCAAGTCACATGACATTCTTCATAACATATCTTTATTATGGTATGTGCACTGACATCAAGTCACATGATGTCTACCATAATTCATGGCATATCCACGGATATAAATATCCACCATGATTATCTCTTAAGGATCACAATGATCTACAAATGATATCAAGTCCCATGATATCAATCAAAGTGTCCAAGAGATACTATCATGACATGTCCACAGATATCAAGTCACATGATATCTATCATGATAGTTTATCATTGTAGAGTCGTCACTTTACAATGTCAAATACAAGTGCTCATTATTAGAAAGATCGTCACCTTTCAATAATGTACACAGGGGGAGTAGGCCCATAAAGTCATGGAGTCACACACATGACAAAAGAGTTTACACATTAAACATCTTTATATATAGTACAATTTATAAACAATTTGTATTTCAAACATAAATAACAAATTACATTTCAACCATACCAAGTTTCTTCCTGAAGTGCTCTACCTTGATTCGAGAGAGAGGCTTGGTGAGAATGTCTGCAGTTTGATCATTTGTACTAATATACTCCAACTGAATCACTTTCCTTTCCACCATATCTCTTACATAAGGATAGGGGATCCCAATATGCTTAGATCTATCATGAAAGACAGGATATCCAAAAATCCTAAAATGACTAATGTCAGGTTTTATGCCGGTAAAGGCTTCTTTAGGAGTTTTTGTTATCAAGATGAGAATGAGGACATCTATTTTGGATATAGACAACAGTCCTAGAGGCTTCTGCCCAGAAAGAAGTTTCAATGTTTTGGTCAAGCAACATTGCCTTAGCAGCTTCTACAATGGTTCTATTTTTTCTTTCAGCAACCCCATTTTGTTGAGGGTTGTAGGCAACTGTGAACTCCCTCTTAATTCCAACACTCATGCGAAATTCCTTAAAAATCTCAGAGGTGTATTCTTTCCCATTGTCTGTCCTTAAGGTTTTTATTTTCTTTCCAGAGAAGTTTTCAGTAAGGGCTTTGAAATCTTTGAACCTTTTAAGGATTTCTATTGACTCTTTACACTTAAGGAAATAGATCCAGGTTTTCCTAGAGAAGTCATCTACAAATATGACATAGTATAGAAATCCTGCTTTAGAAGGTACAAACATGGGTCCACATAAATCAGAGTGAACCAGTTCTAACACATTAAGGGTTTTACTCAGGCTATTTTGAAAGGATCCCTTTGTATTCTTTCCTAGGGCACAACCTTTACAAGTTCCGTCATGAGATGGTTTTAGCTTAGGTAAACTTGTAACAAGTTTTTCCATATAAGGTAGGGCACGAAAATGAAGGTGTCCTAATCTTCTATGCCAAATTTCATTTGTATCAACAAAGTCAAGGGTAAGGGCTTGTTTAACCTCAGTGTATAGTTTGTAAAGGTACCCTTATCTTATGCCTATAGTTAGAGCTTTCTTGATAGATGAGTTCTTAGGCCATACTAGAACTTTCCCATCCATAAATGTAACTCTGTAACCATTGTCTTCAAGGGCAGAGATGGATATAAGATTTCTCTTTATTCCAGGTACAAATAAGACTCCAGTGAGTTGCAGAGAAACCCCAGATTTCAACTTGATGGAACACGTTCCAACCCCTTTTACAGGGTATGCAGAATCATCCCCGATGGTTACTTCTTCATCAAACTTTTCAGTCATAGAGTCCAAGTGTTCTCTGAACCCTGTGATGTGTCTGGAGGAACCACTATCAATTACCCAATTTTGAGTGTTGTCAGATACTTGACTAGAAAGGGCTGTATAGAACACAAAGTTCTCAGATTCATGATCTGGGTTTGACTTTCCTACTTTGGCAAAGGATGTTTGTTGTTTAGTTCTATCAGGGCATTTCATTGCATAGTGGCCATACTGATCACATCTAAAGCATTGTACTTGAGAGATATCTTTCTTCTTATAAGATTCCTTTCCATCGGAACTTCTCTTTCTTTTAAAAGATCCTCTCTTGTAGGAGTTTTTCTTACTCCTCTTATTAGATGTTGTGTGGAGAACATGAATATCTTCATCTATGTGTTTCTGTTTATTCTCTTTTGTGGAAAGTCTTGTTTCTTCTTGAAGGCAGTCAGTTCTTAGCTTGTCAAACTTAGGGAGTTTAGATCTCGCACTTATTCCTTGAACAAATGACTCCCATTAGTTTGGTAGGCCTCCTAGTGCAATTAGAGTTAACTCTTTGCTATCAATCTAATATCCAATTGTGGATAATTGATCCCTTAGTTCAATAATCCTCATGAAGTATGCATTAATGGACTCTCCTTTGTTTATTTGTGCATTGTTGATTTTCCTTTTTAATGCAAGAGTCTTGCAGGTGTTGTTAATCTCATAGGTACTCTCAAGAGATTTGTACATATGGTATGCAGTTTCATGTTTTGCTAAGATAGGCACTATATGATCCCTAACTGCATCTACTAGAATTTTCATGGCCTTTTCATTGTTTTCAACCCATTGCATTTTCTCAGGTTCAGCCTTTGGTTCCTTTTTATTTTCTTTCACAAGTGAGTCTAGTTTACTCTCTCTAAGGATCATCATGATTCTAAATTTCCATGATGTGAAGTTGTTTGCTCCTGCAAGGCGATCTTCAAATCTGATCACACTTGACATTAAGAAGAATGTGATGTGAATTCGATTTTAGAAAATACGAATTTTCTAGAGCAAACTGATTTTAGATTTGTTTTGGATTCACACATCTTGGCTCTGATACCATGTAAATGTAAACAAATCTTTAATCAAATTGGGAGATGAAGGGACTTATGAAAATTCTAAGTGTAAGAATACTACTGAAACTTCTATGTTCAGATTTTCAATTTCCAGATTTGAATTTCTTATTTTTGAATGTGCTGATTGCAGAACATTATTCGATTTCTATGTTTGCATATCAAAGAAGGATCCACCATAAATAAGAGAGGAGACTCGCCCCTAAGAGGCACGTCCACTCATGGGATGTGTCCCTTAGGTCGCGGCTTATAATAAAGTCATTTATCATTGTTTAGTATAACTCATTTATACCCTTCTACAAGGTGGCGGATGAGTAAGTAAATTCCGATTAATGAAATGCAGAATATAACATCATATATAATTCGAATTTTATATGTATGCTCATAAATTCGATTAAATGTTTTTCCAGAAATATTTCAATATAAATGATAAACTTTGATCAAGTATGAATGACAATGATGCTTACAGCAATCGTCATTCATATCTGACCGAAGCTATCATTCATTAACAAAGATGATGGACATTAATGGCTCATTTATTACCCCACTGCTCTTGGTGGCGGTTTTTAGGGTGAATCTTGTTTAGGGCTGAGGTGGCACAATCTGGGCCATCCAGCTGATTGTAATCTGAGTCGTCTGTTGGACTTGGCCAGCTATATAAAGGGGCATCCCCCCTCATTTGTATTATAGTAGAGCTTAGAGGTCAAACTAGAGAGTAGAGCAGAGAGACTTTAGTTGTAATAGCTTAGCATAGCGTAGTTTGAAGGAGAAGGAAAGTTTTCTTTTGAAAACTTTGTAAGAGATTGTTGCAAAAAACTATTGTAAAAAGATCTTTCATTGAATGGTGAATTCATCTTTGTTATGAGTAGCTAGCAAGATTTCTTCATCCCTTCGACTTCAAGTAGTGTAAAGTAGAGTAGTTTTCATTTTCATGCAAGTAGATGTTAGTTGTCGATTTGTGGTGTTAATCAAGGCAACTTCATTTTTATCCATACCACTAGCAACTTGTTGACAACAAGTTTTCCTTGTGTGGTCGACTGGAAAACCTTACAAACTTAACTTCGGTTGTGGTTCACGTCTTGGCATGCATCGTCTTGATGGTGTCTTTATGTTGAACTGTGATTTGAAAACCTCTTGCCACTCCCTTGAAGATTGCACTGACTTTGTGTAAGTTGTCCAACGTGAGACGGAGCAGAGTCTGGTCGAAGTCTGTCGAGATTGGTCCCACGTCCCGTCCTTAGATAGAACATAAACTTCTTAGGCCCTACACTCATTTTAAATTTAGTTCATTTCCGATTAGCGTTAGGAAATTTGCACTTACCTGCCAAATCATCCAAATTACATGAAAGCCCTTAATCCGCTGTCTACTGTCAACTGCCGAACAATTGTGTAAGTCCCCTTGAAATACCAGTGAAACACATCAAGCCAATTGAGGGTATTCTATTGCACTGAAGGAACCTTGGAGTTTAACGCACGAACTCTCTCGCAATCTTAGCGTGCTGGATACTTTGATCAAGAGAGAATAGGGTAGTCGTTGGCGACTTTAATCTGTGTTGGTGCGGTCACGAAAATCACATCAACACTTTCCTTCAGTCAAGTCATGTTGTGTTTTTGTCATCCTATAGTACAATTACATCGAACAATTTTAACCCCATCAAAGTTTTGTAGCACAAAAAAAGAGTTAGGACTTTGTAGTATGTCCATGTGTTCAAGGAAAGGTCCCGAAGTTATTGGTGAAGATGGCATATGATACGGAGTAACACCATTGCACCATGAGAAATCAAAGTCATAGATTCTTCTAGAATAGTCACCCTTGAGAAGCAATGATTATCAATGTATCAAATTGTGTAAAATGTGAAAATTTAGTACCATTATGTTTTCACAATCCATTGAAAACGAATTTGTAAAGATTTTGGCTAAACTATGTAGAAATTTTTACATCAATATTTCAAAGTACATTTTGTGTTCAAATGCTTGGAGTTATCTCATCTTCATGATGGATTAGGGTGTGCGATTCAAAAAGTCCATGTACAAATTTCTACATAGTTTTACCAAAAGATTTACAAATGCATGTAAAAATTTGTTTGCACCTTGAGCTTCTATGAATGATCTCCCCTTAGAAGGTTATTGACCTTCTTTGAAGATTTGATAGAGAGGAATATTTTCATTTGTGATGTGTTTAACCTTTGTGTCAACTACTTGATCCATTTGTGTTGTGGTGCTACAATGTCATGTCCCCTTTGTATTGAACTCATGCCATGGACCAAAATGCCCAATTTCTAGCTGCCATGCTTTCTAAGACCCAATTGAGCATGCAAATCCTCCCCCTTCATCTCCAAAGCATTGACCTTAGTCCCCCATGGATCCTAAGTGTAAAGGCATGATAAAGCTCATAGGCCTATGTAATTGGTTTGAGTGGTGGGGCTATCATTCCCATGCCTTCCTCCTCAAGTCTACTTCTATATTTGATCTCATTGGGACATAAGACTTCCCTAGACCTTCGTGCCTTTTGACCATTGCTTGCTTTCACTCCCCTCTTTATTGAAACTTTGGAATTTCACATGCAACCATCCCCATCACCAACCTTGACTTTCAAATGTCATTGTTCCCACTATAATTTATTATTCCACTCCACCTACCACCATACAAGATAAGACTACCACTAATACATAAGGCTAATGCGTCTCCACATGGGCTTCCACCTGGCTCTAACATCCATCCAAGTTCTCTTGAAATTGAATCGCACGATCCTCTAGCTAGGCACACTGTAAAGGAGCCAACAATCACCATCAATGTGGTAGGTAGGGTTTTGAACCCAAAGGGACTCGTCACCATATTGGTAAAGTTAGTTGCAGATTGCAAGGGACCCTCATCCATGCGTACCAAGCTTGTTTTTGCATAGGAGGATACCATGGCCATCTCAAAGCAAAGGAAATGACAATCTTCGAGTATAGGAAGTCATTTTCACATTCTAGAACTAGAGTGGAGGCTATTGTGCGAGTTTCAATGCTCTCTCTAGGCATCTTAAGTTTGCAAAGGAAAATGGGAGACCATCTTTGAAAATGCAACCAAAAATATTAATTTGAATTCATAGTGAACACTTGTTGTTCCAATGTCCAAGTGTGAAAATGAAAACTCACAAATATGGGAGGTCATGGGGCAAAAATCCCATAGATATAGTGTCAGAGGATGAAACCTCTTTTGGTGATTAGGGCGAACTCACATAGAGGACATGGTCAAGATATCATGGTGGTCGATAATGGCAACAAAAAATCCATTAAACTTCTTACGATTGTTGTAAGTTTTGTTCTATAACCACCATTAAGGCAATCAATAGTCCTTGTGTAATATCCCCTTTTCAGCCCATTCTAACATTCTTGGAAAGTTCCAAGATTTTGGAGAAGACCAACTTTATTGATAAAAAATTCTTATAGCGGTAGTAGCTCAGGTAATCATGATGAATCCATGGTAATTTTCAGATTCAATTTTGACACTTTTGGAGCTCTCCACACTTCTTGGAGAAGTTTGTTGGTTTTGGAAAGCAACAATTTTCATAATATTCAATATCCTGAGAGCTTAAAAGTATTTTGGCATGGTCCGAATTCATATTTGGTCTATTCTAGTAATTTTTGCAATTTGGTGATTGTGTGGAAATATAATTATTTTTAATTATAAAGTGACTCATATAGTTCAAAAGTAAATTAAATAATAAGTCACTTTCTAAAGAGATAAAATATGGTTTTTCTAAAAGTTATTAAAAAATTCTAAAATATAACTTCTAGAAAGATCCCAAGGGGTTATACAAGGAGGTTGAGAAAAGTCATTTAGTCATTCTTCATATTTTGGTTATTTGATCTTTTTTTGAAAACCCAATTGTGGAGGTTGAGCATGATTGTTCAACAATGGCTCTAGGATGAAAACCTCTGGATGAAGATTGGTTTCGGGAGTGAAGGATCTTCCCTAGCCAATATGACATGATTCATTTACAATCACAATTTGTGCTAAAAGGATACAGTTTTGAGATTAATTTGTGCTAAGCACCAGTATTATTTTATTTGCAGGAGTTTTGGAAATTATAGGTAACAAATTTATTGAAGGTGCAGGCAAAAAAAAAATTGTAAGGAGAGTTATTTCTTGTGTTGGCTGTTCAAATTTATGCCTCTATGATTCTTGCTGCTACTTTTCCTGGGTGTTACCAAATTGTACTAGTTGAAATAGAAAGTTCCAATATTGTCGTACCATATTGAAGAAGGCGTGGAATAGTTTAAATGTTATCGCTGTTTTTATGAGGAGTCCTAATATCTACAGGACTATATTAACCATGTCACTCAACTTTGAAGGGGGTTTGGAAACCAATTAACATAAATAAAAAGGTGATTGCCACCCTATATGAAGAGACGTGAGGGCTTATGATGTGTTGGAAGAATGTTGGAGGAAGTAATAAAGGAGGTCACAACTTTTAGAGAGCAGAGTTTGAATTTTTGTGAACTCTACTTCAGCCGCCCAGCATTTTGGAGCATATGGAAAAGTTAAGATAAGGAGCACCACCTTTTTGGGAAGAGTTCTTATGCTTTAGGACTCTAAACCTTTCTCTGCAGCCACTTGTAGAAGTGTATCTAGACGCTCAACACCTTTGGGAGTGTTTGGGAAGAGACAAAATAGGCAGCGCCACTTTTTGGAAGGTGTTTGGATGCTAGTAGAGCTCTCAAAAAAATGTTGTACAACATAAAGAGAAGTGTGGAGCTATTAGGGATTGACATGGGAGCTGGGTAGCAGCCAATACGGGCAATATTCTTTTCAGACTTTTCAGGTCAAAGGCTGAGATCATTGTTTCTATAACAACATTCTTCATAGTGCTCTTCAAGTTTTCGTGACATTAATTGAATACTTCTACAATTCTGGTATTCATGGTGGTGTTACAGTTAGAACAGAATCATTTGCAGACTTCGTTAGCTTCACACTGAAGTTAGAAATTAAGTTTTCTAGTATTGCCTGTATTTCTGATTTTATATCAGCATTTACCAGTATTTATTGTAAGTTTATCAGCTGGTATCTTGAAGTTGCCAACTCTTTGACAGATGTCCCAATGAAATTCAATGTATGACAACTGCTTGTGAATATAGCCATGATCATCAATATTAGCTGCAGATATTCTTCATTATTAAACTCAGAAATATTGAATGTTCAATGTTCCACCAAACAGTTTGACAAACTGTTTGTGGGTTTAAGTTTTTTATAAATGTAACTAAATGTGCCTAGGTATGTTAAGGGACAACTAGTTGTCCCTCAGCCATCTTGAGGGTGACTAACATAGCTAGGTGTCCCGTAAAAAAATTGTGTACCAAGGACATTTCTAATCTTTTTATAAAATAGGGGATAGAGTGGTGATGTTTCCTACTTGTCCTCTCATCTTTGCATCCCTAAAACGTCCTCTATGTGGATCATATTTGGCAAGGGATGTGTGCCTAGGAAGCATAGATTTTTTACAGCTTAGTTATATTTTCTTCTTTGTTTTTATTTTTTTAATTTTGATTTTCAAATAGGTTGTTGAAACTCATTTTTTCTCCAACATAAATGTTTTGAGACAACTTGTGAAGGTTTGAGAAGCACTTTCTAACATGGTTATTGTTGATGTTTTTTTTATGACCACACCAACACAGAATAAAGTTTCCCAACAGATACTCTATCCTCTCTTGAACAAAGTCTCCTGCATGCTAAGATTGCTAGAAAGATCATGCATTTAACTCCAAGGTTCCTTCATGCAATGGATAGTCTCGGTTGGCTTGATGTGATTTGCTGGTAATCTCAAGGGGGACTTACACAATTGTTCAATTGAAGATCGAAAAGGAGGGGTTTTCACAGGCTTCGAAAGATGTATCAATGAAGTTCAGATTTCCTACTACTAACCAGAAAATACTGAATGTAAATGGTTGCCGGGCCTAAGAAACTACTCTATTCTAAGGCGTGGGACATGGCAATCAACTCTCGCAAACTTCAACTAGGCTCCGCTTTGCCTCACTTCAGACAGCCTCCACAGAACCAATGTAATCTTCAAGGGGAGTAACTAGAAATGTTCAAATTACAATTCAACAATGGAGACACCATCACAATGACGCATGCCAACATGAAGATCATAATCGAAGTTAAGTCCGCAATGTTCTAGTTGACCACGCAAGGCGAACTCACCATCAGCGAGCCCGCTAGTGGTATGGATTTAACGAAGCTTGCTCAAATTAAACACCACATTCCACAATCACTAACTACTTGCATGAAATGAAATTTATTCTACTTTAAGCTACTTTAAGATGTTATGTGAATTGGAAGGACGAAGGAGCCTTGCTAGCTACTCACAACAAAAGACAAAATCATCATCAATGAAAACTCTTTTTATTATGAGAGTATTCACAACAACTTCTTACAAAGCATTCAATGAGAAAGCTTTCCTTCCTCTTCAAACTATACTATGCTATCAAACTAAGCTAACTCCAAGCTATCTCTCTATCTTCTATGCTCCTAATCTAATGAATTACAAATGAGGGGGGATGCCCCTTTTATAGCTGACCAAGTCCAATGGACGGCTCAGATTACAATCAGATGGAAAACTCAGATTGAGCCACCTCAGCCCTAAACAAGATTCCACCCTAAAAATTGCCAGAAGGTGGAGAGTGGTGTAATAAATGAGCACAGAAAGCCCACTCTCTCCCTTTGACCATTATGAGCACTTAATTCCCATTATGCTATAGAAGATTCTCATCCATTGTTCTTCTCTTTGACTGCAAATTTGATGAATCTGTCCGACATAGCTTCAACTTCCTGAACTAGCATGGCAGGCATGTTCTCAATTTGAAACTTCAAGACTGCAACTTTTTCTCCTGCTTGATGATGATTTTCCTCTATTGTTCTTTAACTCTGAAGTGCTTGAGGATGACTTCTAACCCTTGCGCCTTCATTATTTCTCCATTCCTGAATTTGAAGAATTTTTCAGTCTTGGACTCGATCATTTCTTCCTTGCCACTTGCCTTCCTGAGTTGGGTGCATACTAGGTCTTTCAGGAGAAATTCCAACACTTAGCCATTTCTTCCAATGGTTCCTTTCATGATTTTATCTCCTTCCAAAGTTGTAATATTGTCCCAGAGTATTTGCTCCATCACTTCAAGTCCTTCCACCTTGGTCCCGACATTCATCTTGCAAAACAAATAAAAGAAGAGCATCAAAATACCTTATAATATAAATTCACTTTACTTACCTGATCTCCGTGTTCAGATTCCCATGGTCTGATTGATCACCGGATCCGATAGGGTTCATCATTTTTCTCTAGAAAACTTTGTTTTCTTCACAACTTTTCAACATCTGTGTGCTAGGGCGCATACCATCCTGATATCTGAGTTTCGCTTCATCTTCAAATTCTTCATGCCTTAGACAAATTTTACGTCTTCTGCCTAGAAAATTTCATCAACCAGGCGCCCACTTAAAATCTCCACTTTAAAATCTCAGGTAAGGTGTGGAGAGTTTCAAAAATTATTGCCCTAAAAAATCATCCATGATCCAGAAAAATTTCCCTTCAGAAAACATAAAATTCATGTGTATACATGCAAAGGGGTTCATTTAATTTTTATATTTTCCACCTTTGAAAAATATTTTCCCACTAAAGCTTACTCTTACTTCTCCTCTTCTGGGCGCATTTCTTCTCTTGCTTTTCCTTAGAAAATTTATTCACTTCTTCAAGTTGGGCGCATTCTTGGGGTGGTCAAGGAACTTCACATCACTTAGAAAAAAAATTTTATCATCATGCCTCACTTCACCTTGGGCACATTTGGAGATGCTTACTTCCATTCTTGCATACTTAGAAACCTTTTCAAGTTATCTCACCACTTGGGCGCATTTGGGGTGTCATGCTTCCATTTTGAGTCCCCTAGAAACATTTTATCCATCTTCATGAAGTGTGGGTGCATTTTGGGGCTAGTAGAGAAACTTCTCAACACTTAGACAAAAATCCAAGCCTCTCCTTCACATTGGGCGCATTTGGCTAGGTGAGGTGGAATTTCTCATACTTAGTTGATTTTCTCACCTCCATCTCAAGTTTGGGTGCATTTAGGGGGGCTTGCAGAAACTTTCATTGGTTAGAAATTTTCTTCACCCATGACCTTGCAAGTTAGGTGCATCTAGAGGGTGGAGGAGGAACTTTCATTACTTAGCAACTTTTCCATGCCTCCTCTCCTTGAGGGCACATTTTCTAGGGGGTAAAGGAACTTTCAAACACTTAGCATGTTTTCTTTGCCTCTCCTTGGTTTGGGCGTATTTCAAGGTGTGTCAGGGAAATTCCATGTCTTAGGCGTTTTCTACCTTCCAAGTTGGGTGCATTTGAGGGGGTGAGGAGAAATTTCCTCATGCCTTAGAAATTTTTGATGTCTCCTCTATGACTTGGGCGCATTCAAGGGGTCCTACAGGAATTTCAACACCTTAGCAATTTTCTTAGCCATCACCACCAGCAAACCTAGGCACATTTGATAGGTTGAGGAGGAACTTCTTCAGACTTAGAAATTTTCACGCTTCCTCACCTGCCTTGGGCGCATTTGAGGGGGTGAGGAGGAATTTGCAATGCCTTAGAATATTTTTCGCAGCTATTTCTCAACATAGGGCGCATTTGAGCGTACCTGTTTTAGTTTTCACTTGCATGCTATACTTAGCCAATTTCTCTGCCTCCTTGCCCTGGTTTACTATTTTTAGTAAATACTCTGGTTCTCATAATTTTGCAACTTGGATTGACTTGAAATTTGTGCCATCGGATCCTCATGGCCTAACTAACCTATTCACATTCGTGCCTCGTGTTGAACTGCTATTTATAGCTCGTAGGTGACTTACTATAAATAGTAAGTACTTGATTTTAGAACTTCTGCAACTCTGTTTGACGTGAAATTTGCTCCATGGGGTCCTCATGGGTTAATTGCCCTGTTCACTGGTGCCTTGCGTTGACCTGCTATTTATAGCCTGCCCCAGAAGCGACTTACTATAAATAGTAAGTGCTTGGATTGCCTTCAAATTTTACCAGTTGATTGCTTGAAGGATGCTGATCATGATGGGATAAGTTAGTTTTCAGCCTTCTCGAGATTTACCCCTCATTTTGAAACCTGAAGCTGGAAACCCTAATCTAACTTGCATGTGGCTCAAATGACCTTTGTTTGATCCCGTTACTGTTGCATGTTGCCCTGTTCGTGATACTGAAGTGTTGGGCGGCTGTTGGAGTGATCCTGCTAAAAAATAGTAAGTGCCTGAAAAAGTGACAAACCATCTGCCGGATGCATTTGCATGTCACACTGCCTGAGGGATCTCAAAAAACCCAGAAAAACCCAGTAATTTGGCCAGCATGCGAGCATTGATTAAAAAATAGTAAGTTCTTGAAAAATGATCAACTTTGCTTGCATGTTACATCGTTGCGAAGCTCTCGAAAAACCCATAAAGAATATCCTGACATGCACTGAAAAATCAGACATTCAAACCCTAAAAATGGCTCCCAAAGCCTGAATTGCTAAAAGTCATCATCTCAGCTTGCATGTTATACCATCGCGAAGGTCCCGAAAAACCCAAAAAGATTCTCCAAACATGCATTGGAAACTCCAACATGCAAACCCTAAAATTGGCTCCTAAAGGAAGGACTGCTAAAAATAGCAAGTTGTTAGATTCAGCTCAAAATTTGCAGGCAAGCAAAGCAGCTCAAAGTGCTTGGAATGCAATGTAGCAGTCAAAATTTTCAATAATGCTGAGAAAATGTCCAAATCAAGTACTTACTAAAAATAGTAAGTTGTTGGAATTCAATGAAATTTCAGTGGGAACCTGTTGGAAGCCCTCTTATTGCAGTGCCAAGCTTGAACTTCAATTTGCTGACTCAATTTAACTTCAAACTGACATGAAGAGTGCAAACCCTAATTTCATAGACTTAGCCAAAAATTTCAGTTTAAGCTCAAAGACGGGCATATCCCCGGAAAGACAGATGGAACCGAGAGAGAGCAGAAAACTAACCAAAAACCAAGCCAAAAGACCCAAATGGAGCAAAAACTAGGAGATCCCCATTTTGAATGGGGCGATGCGTGAAAAGGTCACAACAGTTATCAAGAGGCAATCTAGCACAGAGGGGGTAACAAATATCAAGTAGATGATCTTAGATAACATTTAGTGGGATCATGTTGAATATCTCGGTTTTACAGAGCCCATTTTAAGTATAATCCAATTGTAGGTATTAGTTTTCCACAGTCCATCAAGTGAATAATAAGTGACCTTCTGGATTCAACTGTGTATATTTTGAAATCGATGTTTTAGAACACACTCAGTGATCCATCATCAGGAAGAGAAAAAGTGAGATTGGATTGCAAAAGAAGCCTTAAAAAGGAGAGGGAGAAGGAGGGGAGGGGAAGAAAAATAATTAAATATTAAAAAGAGAAAGAAAAAAGATAATTAAAAAGGAAGCCAAACACGAAAAATAAACTACTCAAAACTTCTTTTTATTTTGTTTTTGTTTTTCGATTTTTATTATTTTACTCTTGGTCTCTTGTCCCTTCCTTTCCTTTGGTTATATTATTGTTGTTTTATCTTTTTGCCTTTAGTCTCTTGCCTCAAATATTTATTATCTTTTCTACCTTCTTGTCTAATCTTTCTTTTATTTTTATATAGTGTCATAGTTGCTTTTCCACCTTATATTTTAGCTCTTGCCCTTCAATTGCTTTTGGCTTTTGTTTTAGTAGTTTATAAGTTTTGAGTAGTTTATTTTTTGTGTTTGGCTTCCTTTTTAATTATCTTTTTTCTTTCTCTTTTTAATATTTAATTATTTTTCTTCCCCTCTCCTCCCTCTCCCTCTCCTTTTTAAGGCTTCTTGTGCAATCCAATCTCACTATTTCTCCTCTTCTTGATGATGGATCACTAAGTGTGATCCGAAATGTTGATTTAAAAATATACACAGTTGAATCCAAAAGCTCACTTATTATTCTATAATCCAATTACCAACATGGATAAGACTTGTTTGGGAGAGGTATATGATGGCATCAACTCAATGATTGAGAAAATGAAGACAATCATAAATGAGAAAGAGCATGATCTTGGAAAACTTTATTGAAACAAGGGCACAAAATTATTGAAGAGAGATGGAACACAATGACCAAGTTGCTACATCTTCTTGTCACTGAATCAAGTTCAAAATATTATAGTGCTAAGATTCTTTCTATGCCAATAAAGGTTGCCCCATATAGATATTTCAAAGTCAATGAAGGGTACAAGGCAGCAATTCATACTCTTCCGTAATTTTGGTTTCCAATATGTAGTCAAGATTCGGGTCATGGATTTCGTACACCCTAATGATCAAATTATTGAATATCTTCATGACAATTTTAAGGTTGATTCTCACAGTTTGCAATACTTCCATGGCCAAACACTCTCAAACCTACAACCTCTTGTGATCAAAGTTTTATCAGAAATAAGTATAATAAAAGAATATTTTTTATCTTTGGAGTTTCATTTGTAATTTTAAATTTAACACCTCTTCACTCTCTAACTTCATCTTAAAGTTTGCTAGATCATTTGCATCTGAGAGGAATTGGAGCACATACTCCTTCATACACTCAGCAAAGCCTAATTAATTGCACTCAAGAAAGGTAGAGGATTTAGTGTGCATGCATTTCAAGTTTCCTTTTGCACAAACAAGTAGCTAAAAGGAAGAAGAAATGAGGATATTGGATATCAAGCTTGAGCATACTAACTTGGATACTTCCACTTCCCAACATGTTGCAGTTGGGAAGCAAGCCGACGGCATGCTAGTGGCACTACTTATGGTTCTTATAATATATTAGTACCTACATCATATAACATTGATGGTAATGATATTTTTGAACACCCATATGATGCTAAAGCCTAATGGTTCATTATTGACATTATTATTTTTAATTTTAATATTCAAATTTGAACAATGAATATATATCATGGCATTCAAGTTTGACTAATTGACATTGCAGTATTTTTAATTTTCATGGTGGTTTTTTTTATTATATGATATGATGTGGTATCCTAAACTTAATTACTATTGCAAATATGTATATATTTATGATTTGTATATGTTTTTGTATGGACAAACCCAACCCCCAATTCTTTTGATCAAATCCATGAATGAACCCTTAAACCTAGAGCAAAACCAGTAACTTAGTTAAAAGGTGGTTGTAAATTAATTATAAGTTACATTTAGTAGTGTTCAATGGAGATGCGTCCCCAAGGATACAAGAGACATCTTGTAAGAACCCCTGCTAATTCTGATCTGAATTTTTCAGTTTGTGATGTTTGACATTTTGTCAAACACTTTGCATGCAATCTGATTTTCTGAATATGTTGATGGTTTTGGATGTCTATTTGCTATTTATGCTTTATGTTTTGATGAGCAATGACATAAAATAACACCATACAAACATATATTGAAATACAACAAGAGAGAACATAAAAAACTTCTTATTTCTCCTTGAAAGCAAAGTATAACAGATTTAACAAAGTTCTGATCTGAGTACAACAGCAAGGTATTTAAGTCTGATTTTCACACCAAATAGAAGTTTATTAACAAGGAAAACATACCCAGTTACAATGAAGAAATATTGGACAAAGAGAGCAATGATGTGAAGAAGACAGTGACTGGAAATGAACTGATTTTCTGAGTATTTTCAAACCAGCAACTCTTCCAATGCAAATCTGGAAATGAAGCTCCAAAGTGATGCCCTAGCAATGACCAAAACCTCTCCAACGCAAAAAAGCTAGGGTAAATGTGAAACCCTAGGTTGAAATATGTCCAAATGATGCCAAATGTAGCCTCCAAACCCTAGCTCCAACAATCTGAAATTAAAGTACTGAAATCTGAAACTCAAATCTGCAATTTCCTCAAAACCCTAGTCACCCAAAATGTAGGAAAATTGATATAAATCTGAAACAGCTCTAAAAATTGTGAAACCACTTTTAAATGATGACAATAAGACCCTAGATCTGGCCGCCCAAGATAGAAAATGCATGAGAAGTCTTTGACACTTCAAATCTACAACTTAGCTCCAAAAATGGGTTCAAACCCTAGCTGGAAATGACCCCAAACTGTTCAAAAATATACAATTATGCCCAATAGTGAATCCTAGATGAATCCACCTCTCAAGTAGGATTGGGTTTTTGTCCAACCTACAAATCTCCAAGGGTTTTCGTCCTTAGAGTGGGCTGCAACTGAATACTCAGCTGAAGATAGAGAGAAATCAAGTTTTTCAAATCCAAAATATGAGCCTCAAGAATGATAGAACCCTTTTATGAACTTTTTCCAAAGGAGGTGGACTTCAAACTCACTTTTAATGATTTTTAATAAAATATCTCCTCTCCAACCCTAAGCATCCCACTTAGAGGAGAAATAATTTATTTTTAAGTTGCTTTTTTTTGCTTTTTCCCCACTTAAATCACTTTTATAATTTTGTATTAATTTTCTAAAGTGACTTAAAATAATATTATAATATAAAGGCTCAAAATAAAATATTTATTTTTCTCCTTGGCCAAATAATAAAGTATTTATTTTTCTCCTTGGCCAAATAATAAAATATTCATTTCTCTTCTTAGCCAAATAATAAACTATTTATTTCCCTTTTATCTCCATTGACCAACAATATGAAAATATGACCAGTTGCAACAAATCATTCCCTATCCAACTAGATTAGCCTACGGGAATGGCTAATAGGCTAATCAATCTCTTGACTGGTGTTCATTCCGGAAATGGGGACATAACAGTTCTCGCTTCCCGAGAATGCTTGCCCTCAAGCAATATTTCCCTTTTATCTCCATTGGCCAACAATATGAAAATATGACCAGTTGCAACAAATCATTCCCTATCCAACTGGATTAACCTACGAGAATGGCTAACAGGCTAATCAATCTCTTGACTGGTGTTCACTTCGGAAATGGGGACATAACACGTCTTGGAGACTTCGGAACTTGGTAGGGACATCCCCTTTCAAAATTGGACAACCTCCTTAATTTGGTGCACAAAAATAGAAAAGGATAACTTCTAAGGAAAAACATACTAAGACCCCATTAAAAGGTAAACGGGGTGAGGGTGGGGGCATTGCCATTTTAGCTGTTTTTAATTTGTTGGAGTTATTCAAACCGTCATCCCCCCACTATCCCCAAGATTTGCAAAAAAAATGGCCATCCTTGAAACCACGCCCCCACATTGCCCCCTCCTAGAAACTTAGATAAACACTTATTTTAAATGTAAGTAATGAGGTGTTATTACATCATTAACATAAGCAATAAATATCTTTGTAAAAAGTGTATCCTAACATTATGTCTTATGTTATATTAGATTTAATAATAACCACGTGGTCACATCTAAATACAGATGGCCTCCTTTGATTGGAGAGGACTATGGTGGTCAAAATAATGGGTCAATAATCAAATAAAATGGTTTCATTTTTTATGGCCTACATTTAATAGTGATTATGGATATATTCTTTTGTTAGAAAGATTCTATCGAGGTTTTAGCAATATTTTCGGTACTCTTGCAATGAATGCACCAACTATACTACCATTGTGAAAAATTCAATTCTAAGGCATGGCAGTTGGAACCTAATCCTTGTTGGGTGAAAATTATGTAATAGATTACACAACTAAGACTTCAGCCACAGCTATGTGAGATAAAATCTCTCCTCTCAGAAAAGGGAGGTGCCCTTCTTACTGCTAATAGAAGCTACGATAAAACTGATTAAAGTGTTTACACAGTACACATTATACTTATAAAATGGGGGATGTGTGTCGCATTCATGCTTCTCTCTTTTTTCAGAGAAGATGTTTACAATGCTTCACTGTTGGAAGTTCTTAATTCACGATAACTCTAAACGATCAACAAGCAATAATGCCAATACCTCTATCTTGTCAAAGAAAAGTGTAGAGGTACCAAAGGTGATTAATAATAAACAAGTAAAAGAAAAGGGAAAGCTCACAAAGGCACAAAGTCGTTCCGTAGCTTTTTCAATGATGGATCTGTGAGAGACGTGTCGTTTGTTGCATTAGAAGCACAAAGTCTTTTAAGACGCAGCAATTCCTCAAACAGCATGAAAGATTACAAGCGCAAAGTCTTGTAGATCATTCAACAAAAGTATCTAAACAATAAACTCAAATCCAAATAAGAAATGCAACACAAAGTTTACATAAATTACAACCCAGAGCAAACTTCTCATCCGGACCAACGGTGTAATCCACAATGGTGTGATTCCTCGTGATCAATCTCATGGCGAATGAGTGAACCTTTTTGCACCTGTCAAGATGCATCTTAAGGTTATCAAGAGTAAGCCTTGTATCACAAATGACATCCAGAGAGGCTTCTGAAAAGTCTACACTGTCTACTAGCTTCATGATGGCTTCTTTGAAGATCTAGGATAGTTCAGTGGCCGGCAGGAAGATACGATTCTCTTCAAGGAGCTACCCTGGTAACTCCTTGAATCCTCTTTCAAGAATAGCACAATGCCCTTCGACATCTTCCTGTACTTGGTGGAGATCTTCTGTAAGAGATTCACTTATCTGAATACGATGCTTCAATGATTCTCTTACCTCTACGTATTTCTCCTTGTCGGGAATCGCCCCGGCTTCCACCAATTTACTGAGCTTTGCCTGTTTCATCTGTGACCACAATGACAGGCATTTTTCCATTCTCTGTGCTCTTGGGAAAGTATATTCTCCTCCTTGTCAAGCTCTGTTTTGAGCTTGGCTATCACAGTAGCTTTTTCATCCACAACAACTATAATTTGAGAACCGTGTTCTACAATCTTTTTGATGAAATCGTACAACACTCTGCGTTTGGAGGCAAACTTCTTAGCTTTCTTGACAGCTGGGTCCTCAGTGCTTACCATTGCTAACAGTTGTGCATTACTTGAAGATCATGCAAGTCTCCTTACAACAGTGGCATAATGCTTTTCCCTCTGTTTGTACATGTTTCAAGCTTGCTCCATTTTGTCCAGTCTTCCAACTAGTATATCCAAAGTCACCTGCACATCTGCTTTTGCACTTTCATTTGTGACCTTGGCAAGCTAGACCCTTGTCATTGTGTAATCCTCCATATTGACATCTCCTTCCTCCTAAGGTGGTATGCCAATTTTTGCATATTTATGACCAGTCTTGTCAACGTTCAACCATGAATACACTTTTTCCTTTTTCTTTTCCTTAGCTTTTGGAGGAACTATCTCTTCAAGATCGAGCTCTTCTGGGGAAATCATTTGCTTTTTTCGCTTCGATACTTGAGATATCAACCAGGGGGGAAGAGAGGAGGCACGAGCTTCTGGGTTAACCGTCGACTCTCTTGTCACCATCACTTCTGAAGTAACGACTGGTATCGTGACAATGGGCGTAGTGTCTGTCATAACTACTCCTGTAGTTTGCACATTGAGCTGATCAGGCATGGATTCATTCATGAATCTGTTAAACTCAACTTCTGAAGTGATATCATAGGATGGCGATGACAGGTTGGGAATGGATGATGGAGGGCTTGACAAAATGTCACCCGTTTGTATACTTGTTACTGAAGTTGTATCAAGTATGGTTGATGCTGCAGGGGTAGGTGAAATGTCCACTGCGGGTATTGCAGCTATAGGGATAGGTGATGTAGGAATAGGTGGAGTGTTTGGATTTGGAGGTGTACGAGGAACATTTGAAGTTGCAGGCGATGATGTCACGGGAAGTTCTTCAACTACATTCTCAGGAGGAGACATAGTTCTTTCTTCATCATGCCTGAGTTCCGATTGATCATCCTCTTGCTCTTCTAACTCTGGTTCACCTTCTTGATCACCTTCAGACTCTTGTTCACCTTCGGAATCTACTTCCTCATCAGAGTCTGCTTCTGCTGAATCTTCTTCTTCAGCAGATTGATCACTTGAATTTTCTTCTTCATCGGAATCTATCTCTTCAGAAACAACCCCCTTTCCTTTGGAGCGAGATGGTTTAGATTCCATAGTTTCTCCTTCTGGGATGGCCCGTGTGTCCTTCTTGCCAACAGTGAACTTGATCCTAGGGCCTCTTCGCGAAGAAGTGGGAATGGCCGCAGGTTTATCTTTCATGTGGAGTTCTTGCTGTCGGTTGGCTTCTGCTGGGGATTCTTCTCCTTCAGAATCTGTTCTGAAAGTTTTCATCTCAAAGTCGTGCTTGTGTAACCACTCTGTAGTCTTAGACAATATTGGTGCCAATCTCTCCCTGATGGAAACACTTTCCTTTTTAGACCATTGAATTGCAGGCAAAGGCCTCTTGGCTATTTCTTGTTCATCATAGGCAGCGTTCATGATGTCACCAAGATTTGAGAAATCCTCTGGTAGGTCAGCAACACCAAGATCTCTGATCTGCTGTATGGTTAGCCTGCAAAAATCCATCTTACGAATGGCCTCTTCATCTCTGCAATCGGCCCAGATGTCCTCAAAGCGGTACCTATGCTGATGACCCTTTTTCAACTTCTTGACATTTCGGTAGTCAAAATCAAACTTGTATCTATAGGTCCTAATTGTCATGACCTGTATTTCTGCATAGACCGATTTGGCTTTTTGTACACTTTTGATGGTATACCTACCAATTGTCAATAGGAACTTGAATCCCGGCTTGTGAATCTTATCCGTTCTTTATGAACTGAAATCAGCTGTTTGCACAACTCAATGAGAATCCACTTGTTCGAGGGGTATTTGGGCAACATGTAAGGGCACCCAGTGTAGCACCCTACTCTTAGGTAAGTAAAAGTTGGGAATTATAGAAATATGCATCCGAATTTAATTACCACTTTGTAGGCCTCATCAGATACTCTCTTCTTTTCGAGAGTCGGATCAAAGCTGAAAAGCAGAGGCACGAAGAAAGCACCAGTAACCCTCCTGAAATGGTGAAGGCTTTCCTTCAAATCCAGTTGATAGAAAATTTGTACACAGGTACGGTGTGTCGGCTCCCTTTTGTAGATAGACCCGAAAATTGCCTCATCATGGCTGCAGCATACACCAGGTAAGAAGTCATGTAGAACTTCAAGGTGGTTGGCACATTGATCAGCTATTCATGTATTTCATCACTGATCTATTTGCCCCAATCAATATGAACCTTTTGTCTCCTTATGATTCTAATGTAGTTGTTGTACCCAAACCAATTTTTTTGCTCCATTAAGGCATTTTGCTTAAAAGAGTCTAAACTTTGCTAAAATGATGTCAAATACAGTTTTTGGGCAATATCAAGCATGGACTTTGGTCAGTGTTGTGTCAATCAAAAGAAGCTGATGGTCAGTACCTGGAACTCAGAATTAGAACCTAGGACTCAGAAAGAGACATGTGATGATAAGGAAGCACTTCACGATGAAATTATACTCCTACATGGTCATTTCAATGGCCAGAAGGGTGTTTACAGAGACAAAAATTGATGAAGATTTTTAGCAAAATGAAGATCTGCGCCCCTATAGCTCAGGGGCGCCCTTCTTTTTGAGGGACTAGATCTTGTTACTTTTGTTTGTAAATGCAGTCAATCTCTTCACAATTAGCCCAGCTTTCCGACGAGCTATCCAGCAAAGTCATCTGAGTTGCAGAACTCTGATAACTGACGTCAAAAGTTGAAGGTACAAGAGGTTGCATATTGCGAAGGATGGTCAGTTCACAACTTTTGAGCCCCTGTAGCCCAGGGGCGCCCTTCTCTTTGAAGGTCCAAATTTGGTTATTTTTGCTTGCAGTTACATGCATTCTCTTCCAAATTGGCCTAGCTTTCCGACAAGCTCTCGAACGCAATCATCCGAGTTCCAGAACTCCGACAGTCGAAGTTAGAAGTTGAGGTTACGAAGTGGATGCATAGCACAAAAGGTAGTCAGTTTGCAAATCTGAGCCCCTATAGCCCAGGGGCGACCTTGAATATGACCCATTAGATGATGGTATTTGCAAATAAGGTCTTCCTGAGATCTGTGCTAATCTAGTCTATTTCGCAGTGCGCCAGTCAGCCAGTCAATCCGACATTCCGAGTGATCATGGCAGAGATTCTACCAGGCACGTAAATCAAAGGGTGGAGAAATGTGGTATTTTCGCCTATACTTTTGTAGGCAAGGCGCGCCCAACCTTTAGGCCTGTCAGATGGAGTTTTTAGCTTTCGAAGTCTTCACGAGATTTGTGAGGAATTACTCCAGCTGTTCAACGAGCCCAGCCATCAGCCTCGAGGATTTGGCAAACACTCGTATGTGCGAGGTCTTTGTGGAATGTTGAGAAATTGAAGACATCTGGAAAATGGCCAAGTATGGAGCGTATATTTTAAAAAGAAAAGGCTATCGTCTCTTTGAGGTCTTAGAAGCAGTTTTCTCGCTTCGTCACCTCCAGAGACATCTCTTATAAATTGTTCTGGCTACGCAATAAGATAGACGGTGCATGAATCGGAGCACTCCAACTCTTGATGTCGAAGGTCAAAGTAGGGCATCTGGTTGAAAGTCACACTTTTGACAAAATGGTGTTTGAGCCTTCATAGGCCAGGGGCGATTTTCCTTTTGGGGTCCTTAATGCAGTCCTGTGGTGCCTTCCATATAGTCGTTGGATGCAGAATACTTCTAGTCACGCAGTGAGATCACCATCTAGTCAGTAGGGTTCATCGTTCATCGTCAGTGGCAGTTTAAGGCGTCAGATGGCAGAATGGAGAAATGGCCAAGTCTGACGTCTGAAAATCAATTTAATCAAAGGCGCCTAATTTTTTGGGGTGTCAAACGTTGATTTTGGCAGTTGCAGCTCCCAACAGTCATTTCATCCTTGCTCTGTAGGCTTCGCGATGGATATCTCAGCTTGGTCTCAGCATAACTCAATCACTCGAAAATTAGAGTTGAATAGGGGCGACTGTAACTTTGTAGTCAGCTATAAAGTAGGAAGTTAGCAAAAAATCTCATAACTTGTGCAAATGGACGCCTGGAGGGTCAAATAAAGACTTTTCGGAATCAATGAAGTTTGTTGAGTGCATCCAAATGTTGTGCTTTTTAGCTAACTGATTAAAAATAATATTTAATATTTATTTTGCATGCTAAGGCATTAAATGGCGATTTTCTTCAATAATTTATTATTGGTGCCTTTTTAATGATGAAACTCAAATTCGCATGAAAGGGCAAGATGAATTTGTTTATTATTATTTTAATCCAGAACTCCGAGTCAGTCACAGTTCAATTGAAGGGGGTCCCATCAGATAATTCTTTCCGTAGTTGGGGTTTTAAATCTTGCAGCCATGCTTTTATAGTGCGAATTTTCTCTATTTGTGCAAGCATGGCGTTTATCATTTCATTCATCCAGCTTGAGCAGAGGTGAATTCTTTCCAGAGTTGGGCGAATTTTCATCAACAATCAATGGCAAAGGCATCAGAAAAACATTCTTTTGCAGGTACAAGTCCAAATTCATCAGCAGAATTCAAGGCAAAGTGGCTATTTTAATAGAAGAAAAGCATCAAAACCTCATTCTTCTGTCTTAAATTCTTCTATTTCTCGTCTTAAATTATTTCGCATGTTTGAAGAATTGGCAGATTTTGACAAAACAAATCATTTGGGTTGATTCAGAATAGCTTCCTCAAGAAAACCCATGTGCCAGAATTTTTCAGGAAAATTTACTCCAGAGCATCAGTTCTCGAGGCTCTAATTTTCTCAACTGAAAATTCCTTGCATGGTCGAGTAGAAGTCATATTTTCGCATTTTTGACATTCTGGGTTGTCTTAGAATTTTTTTCTGGACAGAACCCATATCTCAGATTTTTCGCCGAAAATAACCCTCAGACAGGCTATTTTGAGCCTCAGCGGACTATTTTTAGCTTTCCAGAAAAGTTGTTAGAATATAGCCATGTTCACAGTCAACAGGCGAGTTTTTCAGGATGCAGTTCATGCAAACTGAATTCAAGACCAAATCAGTCTTAATTCATGACTTCATCAGAAAAGCTGACATCGATTTATATCAAGTGCATTCAGAGGGTTGACAGGCGTAATCACTCAAGTCCATATGGTTGCATGCCTCGTATAGCTAATTGTTTTCCAAGGCTGGTTTAGAGGGTTGATACCATTGGAATTTTGCATGTGCAACAAGTTCATTTGCATTTCTCACAACCAGAGTGTTCACGATCAAACTTTGAAGTTTCGTCATGCAACACTCTTCCATAAAGAAAAGCGTGAAAAACGTGAGAAGCATCAGAAGCATAAAGCTGTAGAATGAACAGTGGCCATCACTTTAGTTACGGAGCCGCCAAAGTTACCAGTCAATGAAATGCTAGTTTAAGTGTGTGGAGATTACCAGGATTGCTCGAGTTACTGACAAGCAGTGAATTGGCAGTTAGAACATGTGATGCTCCAGACAAGTGATGTAGTCAACAACCTCGTGGAGGGATTGGTTGCTCGAGATCACGGCCAGTAGACTTCAGTTCCCACCTTTCAAGATAGACATTACACACAGGAGTTAAACTTGGCATTACCTTTCAAGTTAACTCACTGTCACATCTCATGCATGTCTATTCCGGGATTATTTATGTACACTTGGAGTTATATTTAGGTTTCCGTTAACTGATGGTAGTGTTCCAGTTAACTTTGCTTTCAATAAGGACGTGCATGCTTGCACATTGTCCACTTAGATTAGATGTATCGGTTAACTGATGGTAGCTTTCCAGTTAACTGTATAGTTTGCTTTATTAGGGTTTTAGCAATACATCTTGCATGCATTGCAAGACTGTAGTTGACTCAAGGTGATTTTAGGGTTCCCTACACTTTTTGATGTCTATAAATAAGAGTTTTTGCTCATTTGTACATAACTTTTGCATGAGAGAGAAATATATGTTGCGCCTACCTTGCCTATAATATTGCTCATTCTGTATCTATTCATGAGTATTTACTGTTATGATGAATTGTTATGCCACTTGGGTTTCATGCAATTATGATGGTGAATGCTTGCCTTAGTTAGATATAGTGGCTAGTTCAATCGTAGATTGTATGCGTGTCTCCCCTATGCAATTTATTGTCCTAGTTGGCTCTCCTTTATGTTTCGTGTTCAATAAACTCGTTCAGATTGAGCTGATAGTTGTGCCACCTTGCCTTCAAGTTGAGAATCTATACTTGGTTATCGTGTGATGTGTGTATTCAATAAACCTATTCGGATTGAGTTGATAGTTGCGCCACCTTGCCTTCAAGTTGAGAATCTGTACTTGGTTTATCGTGTGATGTGTGTAAATAATAAGCCTATTCAGACAAGCAGATAGTCACGCCACCTTGCCTTCACGTTGTGAGTCTGTACCCGGTTTATCGTCTGATAATCATTCCCGCTCCGTTTCCTCATGCTCTGAATTCTTGAGGGGATTGGATAGTATAAGCTTTAGTTTTTTGTGTTGTAGTTAAGTCTTGCAAAACCAGAAAATACTTAGCTGCAACGTATAGAGTTTTTTTTAAACCTTGTGCCTCTTATAGCTGAGACAAAAAGACAGGATATAGTCTAGTTTACTTTTCTTTTCAAGCACTTTTGTCAACACAATGAGGGAGCTTCCCCTCCTAATTTGAAGAGCACTCATTGCATAGTGTGCATAGCTGTCCGTACCAACTCGCACTCCAAAGGTGCTAGTTGTTATGCCAATAGTATTCATACATCCAGTCATGAAAATAGGATGATTTGGGCAATCCCTTCACTTTGCTCAAAAGTGTGATCATATCTCTAACATCTTCCTTGAAGTCACTTCGCGGAAGTCCCTTCGGCCATCTTGAAATAGTGTGCCTAGGTTCTTTCAACCATTGACTATTAATCAAGTATTTAGCCTTGTTGGGATCTAAGTCATAGACCTCCTGCACTTGTTGTACTGAGATGTCAATGTACTTCTCCATATGTGGAACTCTGAAAACAATATCAAAGAAGTCACGGTCAAGTCTCAATATCTCATGCCCAGAAGAATCAATCACACTTTTGCTTTCCCTGATGTAATGGGATGCAACTTGGAGGACAAATTTTGTATTATGTGCAGAAGTAGGGAACGTGGACACCAAATGCAAATTACTATGCACAATGGCTCTTAAAGAATCTTCAAGAGGCTTCTTCTCAGTTCTTTCCAGGAAATCAACGAGATCTTGATGACCGACCTCAGTGTCTTTTATCTCATCCACCTTTGAAATCACTATTGTCGGCAGATAAACATTTTGGTATTTGTATTTCATTTTGTTTTTAGCCTTTGAAGACGATGGAGGTATTTTGGCTATCATTTGAGAGCAATTGAATCAACAAGAAACATATCTGAGAATTCCCTGATGAGATCTGAAAAGGAACTGCAAGATGTGGGATCAACAAACGTTAGTCAAAAAATAGCATTGGGATGCATGAAGCGAGCAACGATGTTGAGCAAGCATGAAACGGGTGATGAAGCACGAAAAACAATGCGGGAGCCAAAAAATGGGGTCTGAGACGGAGATATGGCACTTTGAAGTGTCAGAAACAAAAAGCAAGAAAAAGTGTAAGGGCATTGAAAATCAGCACCCTTGCACTTTGGAGAAATTCAGCTTGGTGCAATGGCGTTGAAAATCAGCGCCCTTGCACCAAGAGTTAGAAAATTTGTAAGCATGTGTCAAGGCGCTAAAAAAGCCCGCCCTAACACTTAGGTTTTTGAATGCAAGTGTAAAATGTAGAGGCCTGAAAAAATGCCTTAGCACATGAGGGAAGAATGAGTGAAGTGTAATGGTGGATAAAAAGTCCGCTTAGACATGGAAATTTCGTGCCATCTTGAAATTTTGAAACCTGAAACTTGTTTTGGTGTAAGATGTAAGAGACCAGGTGTCTCTCAACCCCACTGATGCTAAGAATGCAATTTGATTTTTTTTGTGTTTGCTGGTTTTCTAAGTGTTTTGTATTTTTTTGTGGTTTTTGCAATATATTGAAATGATGCGATTTTGCATAAAATGATTCTAAAATGTGTTAGCATTTAAATCCGCACCTCTAGAATGCGTATTTGAAATGGACAGCTATGCACAGTAAAACTGCTCTTCAAATTAGGAGGGGAAGCTCCCTGTTGTTGATGGTCTTGAAAGAAAGTAAACTAAAAATTAGGTTGCCTATCTTTTTGATCAGCTAGAGCACAAGGTTTATTAAACACAAACGCCGCAGCTGAGATTTTCTGATTTAAGAACTTAAACTACGACTAACTTAAGCTAAAGACGTTTCTAACTTCTCAAGTAATACGCAAAGCAAGAGAAACTAGAAATGAACAAGGTTGATTCTCTGACAAAGTGCTTCAATAAACTCTTTTCCAACAAACATCTACACACTTCAATGTAAGCTGAAATTAAGATCATAAAAGCATAACACAAATAACGAAAATCTGAGACATTATACCAAGGCAAAGGAGGCTCATGATTTTATTTCTCAAACTTCTGGAACAAAAGATTATCCTAACACATGCACGGAACAAGAACTTGCAGCTAAAGAGGCTTGCAAACTTATTCTTACACGAAGAGAACAGCAATTACAATAACTCCTTGTTGGCTAAAAGAGACTCAACAATTCGCTATCATAAAACAATTGAACAACACTTGAATAACAAATAGAAGGCACAATAGGCTCAACGTTTTGTTATCACTAGCATGGTTTAAGAAAACTAATGAGCAAAGGCTCTTATTTATAAGTAAGCAGAGGAGTAGGGAACCCTAAAATCTCCTTGCTTTCACAATCTAGGGCTTGCTCAGCAAGCAAGCTTTATTTCTAAATCTAGAAAGAAGATAACAACTAACACCTAACAAAGCAGAAAAAGCAGGGGCTGCCAACTATTACAACTTATCTTCTTTCTCTTCTCAAAGAATGGATAAGATTTGTTCCGAGAATAGAAAGAAAGCTTCTAGATGAAAGCTTGCTTTAAATCTCAATGACATCTGCTAAAAAGCAGGAAACTGTGTCCCGGTTCGGTGCATCTATCCCATCAATAGCAAAACTACGTTTTTTAAGATATCTTCTCCATTTGCAATTGATCTTAGGAAATCTTCAACCTCATTGGCCACTTTTTCAAATCTTGCTGACATCATGGCAAGGTGATTCATTCTGCCACCAACTGTATTGCTGCTATCACAGCTGCGAACAACACTCTAAAATTGAGCTTGCACTTCATCAAGCCCGACGTAAGAACCATCTTCAAGACTGTACCGAGCAGGAATCTCTGTGACAAACTCATTGATGAAAAGAAGAGCTTCGATCACCCTTTGTCTGTAGGCAATAAACTCCTTGGATATCCTCTCGTAAGTTTTAACCTTGAAGGCATGACGCTCTCTCCAAGCAAGGATCTGCCTCTTGTGTTCTTTTGAAGCCGCTGAACCATAGGCTGTATCTAAATCAGCAATGATGATCTCATGCCTTGGTTTTACTTCAGCCACTAATTGTTCAAACCCTTGGATACCTTGACGTAGTTCATGAGCATTTCCTCTCAACTAAAACGTTCGTGCCAAGACCTCCTTTCCTCTGACAATGAAACTCTCAATCCACTCTTGAGTTTCTTTCCCACAAATAACCAGCTGTCTTACCTGATGATGATCAGTTGGTGTCTCTTAAACCTGGGGCAGCAACTGAGTCGCCTGTGAAGTACCCTGGACAAGATTAGAAATGAAAAGCCTGAGCTGCTATATTTCATCCTTGAGGGCTACTTTGTCTTCTCTGTCCTTGTTCACTCTTTTCTGGAGGCTTTCAAACACAACTCTGAATAGACTGACATCAGCATATCTGGTATTTTTACCAAGGTTAGCCTTAACCATCATGAAGTCGTCCATCTCACCTTCATTTATGTTTTTGTCCTCTAGGGATAATGCAGTCTCCATGACTATTTCACCATTAGGATTCCTATCAAAGTGAACTTGCTTCTTTGCTTTCTTCTTAGGAGGTTCCTGATAGATGTTATCACGGTAATCAAAATTCACCTGATATGAAGGTCTTCTTCTTACCCTTCCCAAGGAGTTCTCAAGCCAAGACACGGTAGTATCTTTGCTAACTTCCTTAAGAGGTACAATTGCAATTTCTTCATCATCTTCAATATCAAGGTCAATGTGGATTCGTGAAGACCCTGTCAGTGGTATGGAGTCATGTGCTAAGGGCGCTTCTTTCGTCTCCTTCTGAGGTATAGGTTCTTCTGGAGGAGCTTCTGCTTCAACTGTTGATGGCTCCTGTATGACTATCCCTGAGAAGTCTAACCTCCTTCTTACATGTGTGGTTGACCTGCTGCCCTTCACACCATCTTGAGACTGACTTACGCCTTTCCCTTTTGATTGTGCTCTAAAAGAGGAGGGAAGTGACGGCTGTACCCTTGACGGCTTTGCTGCTGGTATGGATTTCTTCCTTTTAAGACTAGGAAGACCTTGCTATGTTCGAGGGCTTGCCTCGTCCTTTCTTCGACTGAGAGGGATTCCTTATTAGCCCAATTGACTTGAGGAAGGGGCTGATCTTCGATTCCCTTTTGGGCATACATTGGGAGTAACACATCCTCATCATCATCTAACAATCCTTCCCTATCCTCTAAAAGGCAGTCTTTCATCTGGTGAAGAGTGATCCTGCTGTAACTACACCTTCGCACCTCCAACTCATCTGTACAATTAGCGCCCAAAAATCTTCAAGGGCAGATATATGAGCATAGTTCTTCTCAAGTCGGCCAGCGTAGACGCCATGAGGGTCATAAGATCGTCTCTCGCTGTAAGGCTTGAGACCAAGTTTGTCTAACTCATCTCCCATTGTCTTAGCATCTGCTGTTGTCCTGCATGTATAGATTCCCAGTCCCAATGGAAAATTGAGGGCAGGTTTCTTTCTATTCCTCAAGAATGCGTGGACATCGTGTCCCTGCCTTAAGAACTCCATGAAGAAAACTTCATCTGATGGGTACTTTGGTAGCATGAGCGGGGCACCTAAATAGCCATAGACTCTAAGATAGGTGAAAGTTGGAAATTGTATGAACCAATCTGCCCACTCCGCCATCGCTGCCTTGGAAACTAAAGAGATACGGACGTGCAATTCATTGTCCAGGTCCCACACTGTGTATATAAGAAAAGCCTCGTTCACCCTCTTGTAGTGATCCAGTGACTTCGTGAATTCCAACTGAGGAGAGTAGTTGTAGATATGTTGTACGCTCAATGATCCCTGGGTGTTCAACCCTCTAAATTGACCTTGATAGGCCACTAAGTAGACTAAGTAAGAAACCATATGGAACTCATGAAACTAGAAATATTTCGTTATCTATTGATGAAGGCTGTCACTGATCCAGGTGGGCCAATCATAGAACTCAGTCTTCTTCATGATGTGGGGTATGGCATAAAACATCCAAGGCTGAAACTTGGTAGCATCTTCTGATCCAGTGACCCTGTTGAGCAAGGTGATTATGATAGCAATCTCATCTTTGAACTCCCCTCGCCCTACGTTCTTAGGCAAAGTCGTATGCTTCTCTTTCATCCACCTTTGTGCAATCTTCTTACTGTACTTTTCCTTATGCATCTCCCATATTCTTTCACATTCACCCTTTGAGATAGTGACACTTTCAGGCCATGGGGGAATGGAAAAACATTTCTCGATCATATTAGGCTTCAAACAACAAATCAATCTGCCATCAACTGATTGAATCTCTCTTGTAGCCGGGTTGTAATGCTTGATGCAAGCGATTACAAACTCAAGACTCTGAATTGATATAGGAATTGACGCTGCTGCGAGGAGTCCAGAGTGTCCCAGGTTTCTGATGGTAGTGTTGCCTGCGCTCTCTAAAGCGTGTAGATCAAACACCGACTTGATATGATGTAAGTCTGTCTCAGCTGTTTTGATGAAATCATGATGGAGAGCTGATTTGGTCTTGAAATCATTGGGAGTGTACTCCATTTCGGAAACCTTGAAGAATGACTATAAACTCGCCTAGGTTCAGACGAGTTTTGAGCAACTTACTATTTTTAGAATGCTGATTTTCTTGCTCCAATGGACAAATTTTTGAAAAAATTTCTGAGATATGGGTTTTGCTTAGAATCTCGTTGCAAGATAACCCAGATCGTCCATTTTTGAAAATTTTGATTCTAGACTGAAAAAGAAGCAAACCCTAATTTGTTCAATTTTTCACGAAAAAAACTGGCACCTGGTTTTGTTCAGAATGCAATTAGAAATGGACCCAGTTGATTAGATTTAAAAAACACTGATGGCTGATTGAAAAAGCAGCCAACCCTAGAATTTGAAATTTTCTTGAAAAAAACTGTGATATGGGTTTTCTTTAGAAGACTAATTTGAGAGGACCCAGATGATTAAAAATTGAATGCATTGAGGATTTCATTGTCATGCAAAGCAAAAAGCAGCTGCTGCAACTTGATGAATTTCTTGAAAATTTCTTCAGAAGAATGAGATAACAAGACCTAGATGGCTGAAAATTTGAAAATCTTGGCCTTCTTGAAAATTTTGATCTTCTGGATGAAAAAACTTGAAAAAGCAAGGCCTTATGCTGCTGGTCTGAAAATTTTGATGAAGAATCAGCAAACTTGAGTTCTTGAGTCTTGAAATATCACTTCAAACTTGCTGCTCCAACTTTCTCCTTTGAATGCTACCTGCAAAAATAATGAAAATTACATTGAAAAGAGGTGTTAAATAGACTTAGGGTTTGAAATAGGTCTGCTTTCATTCGCTTTTATTTTCAAAACCCTAAAATCAACTGTTCAATGAACTTGGACATCCTCATCCTCTTGAAATTTTGAAATTTTTTGAAAATCATGCAAATTTTACTAAGGCATGGAAAGTTGGGCACCCTTCTTGGCTAGGGGCGCCTACTTCACCTAGTGTTACTCATTTTTGAGTTTTTCAACTTTTCTCAATTTTGATCCCTTACTTTGACCTCAATCTTCGGCTTCCAGATTGATTTGATGAACAAGCTGGATGACTTATTGCGTAGCCCAACTGTTTCTGAGAAGATTGTTCTACAGGTGCCTTTGACGGAAAACTTCGTTTTGACCTTCAAATTCATGGGAGCCTATTTCTTCCAGGGGCTCCGAACTATCACAGTGTTAGCCATTTTTCATAATTTTCAATTTCTTCATTTCCCTTTGATCTTCTGATGAAATCTTGATTCTAGGAGCTATGCTGATCAGATCGACTAACTGACAAGTTCACTGGAAAGCTTGGTTGAAACTGACGAGGTGATCTTGCAGGTTTCATTAGTAAATTCTAACATCTCAGGGCTCAAAATCTTGGGCGCCCTTTCTCTCCAGGGGCGCCCAACTTAAGCAAACTTAGCCATTTTTCACTTTCTTCATCCTTTCACTTCTACAGATGATCTCGCCTGATCTGGTGATTCGGAGCTTGGATTGACTGACGGCTGGGCTTGTCGCGAAGCTGAGAATATTTTGGAGGGGGTTCTCTAGGAGTAACTTCATCAAAAAGTTGAATTTGGGCCTTCAAAAGTTTGGTCGCCCTTCCTCTCCAGGGGTGCCCCAACTCCACTATACTTGGAATATTTTTCATAAATTTTACCTTTGCTTTTGAATTCTGAAATTTCACTCTTGCTTCACACTATGTTCTGCCTCCTGTATCATACGACTGCCAACTCCGATTAACGTGTTGATGATCTCATTGGAAAGCCTGTTCAAATCTGAAGAAATCACGCTGGAGGTTCTACTGGCAAATTTACCTATTTAAGCCATCAAAATCAAGGCCGCCTCTTTCCTTCTGAGGCGCCCAAACCCTCCAGACTTAGCCATTTTCCTAATTTCCATCTTTCAGAGTTTGAAACCTTCATTTTGTACCCTCAACTTTGATCTAGATTTGTCGGAGAATGACCAATCGGATGCCCTGACAAAGATATCCGTTGCGAAGCTGAATGAAATCTAAAGAGATTAAGTATTTTAGCAAACTCTAACTGCTGGATTAGGCCCCTTAAAAAGCTGGGCGCCCTTCTTCACCTGGGGCGCCCAAAATTCCCAGACTTCGTCAAATTTTGGTGATTTTCATTCTTTTTCATTTTGACTTCTGTTTGGATCCTCCCTATTCAACCTCGAATCCCGGATGACCGGATAATCTGATGACTGCACCGTTGGATTCATCGCGGAGCTGGAAGAAAAATGCGCAACTTTGCTTCGAGGCTTAAACCATAATTTCAACATTTAATGCCCTAAAAAAGAAGGGCGCCTATTCTCTCCTAGGGCGCCCACGACAAGCAGTGTTAGAAAATTTTCACAGTCTTTACCCTCTTTATTCGTTCTTCGTGCTTGTTTACCAACTCAACTTTTGTTAAATGCTTTGAGTGTTGAATCTGACGCCTGGTAACTGACTATTCTCCATTGATGACCTCGGAGCTCTTGATATGCTTCTGAAAAAGCAGAATAGACCCACTAGGGAAAAACTAACCTTTTTGATATTCTAACCGCACCAACTTGATATGGAAGTATTTTGAGCCAATCAAAATTAGTTTGAACCCTAATGGACCAACATTCTATTTTTAGAAAGTTTTGCCAATATCCGTTTCAAAAGAAACCCAAAAAAAACCCAAAAAAAGTTACTATTTTTAGAAAATTTCTAAAAATAGCAATTTTCCTAAAAAGTAGGGATGAAAAACTAAAATCTAGGTTTTGTAGATTAGGTCACTCTGAGAAGACCCAGATCGTTAAATTTTGGAAATTTCATGTTTTTACCCTTCATGCAAGACCTGCACACCCAAATTTTGACCTTTCTGACTGATTTAACAAGACTTTTACTCATTTCTTCAAAATGTCTAAGTGTAACAAAAAAATTTATTTTGGGGTACAACAAAATGTATAGAAAAATAAAGAATATAAATTCTTGAGCAAATCGACTTCTAAACTGATTGCAATGATTTTTATTGGCTTTCTGAATGTTTACAACACTAGAATGATAACATGCAACCAAAAAGGCAACACTAATTAATTCAAAAACCTGGTTTATTTGCAGCCATGAAATAAATAGATGAAAAGTTCGAACTACCTGTGAAACAATGATCTCCAGCCAAGGATGGACGCCAGATGCCTCCAGAATGATATGCACCCCCAATGGGAATAGAGAAGACCAAAAAAGCAAGGTGACTAAGCTTCCAAGTTCACACACCTAAATGCTGAAAGGTACGGCCTGAGCTGAAATAAATGAAGTCGTACGACTGAAAGGAGGTGCCTGTGATTTGATGAATGAAGCCAAGAATCGAACTCCCTTAGATTCAATACTCTCCTTCAAACTCTTAATGAATCTTTCTCTGTAAGCATGAATATGACTTCTGGGTGAAGCCACTCTGTTGACAAACTTCAGCTGATCTTAAACAGCCTCAGTATGCCTGATTCAGAAGAGGGAACGTTTCCAAAATCCAATGATGAAGCGAATTTGCAGAAACCCTTGTTTCACAAACTCCAACGTTCTCAGAGAGAATAAAAGACAAATTAGAATAATTCACAATGAAGTTTGATTTGTCTCTTTGTGAAATATATACTCTCTTCAATAAGTTCGACCCAAAAAAGCAACTCAACAAGCATTTAATAATCATTAAAATTCACCCTTTTGAACTTAGGCTCATTAATCAAGAAATTGCGTCCTTTTTCTCCATGAGTAATTAATACTCATTAATTTATAATCGCCTCTTCTGATATAAAGTATTAAATACTTTATATTATTCCATCAATAATTTAATATTTCATTAATTGACTTTATAATATAAAGTCACTACATTAATAATTCTCCAAATATCATTAAATGCTTAAATATTCACTGTTTGCTCACCAAACTATCAAGCTAGGTCGAAACTGAGATGATCAGTTAAGCCAGGTGCCCTGCCAGAAATAGTAACCCCTGTCGGCCTGACTTACTATAAATACTAAGTGCCTAAAAATCACTCTGTAAGCCTCTACAAAGGCCCAAACCTAAATCAACTGATGGAGTAATGTCCCAAAACTCAAGACAACTGCCAAAAGCAACCCTCTAAACACATCTGTCAACCTACTAGGGTCTGAATGATAGGCTAACCCCTCAAACACCTGAACTACCTAGGAAGGGGATATTACAGTCCGCCTTCCCTGAAATTGCTTGTCCTCAAGCAATCTCAGCTCTGGATGCTGCAAAATCTCCTCCGACTCCCACGTAGCATCCTACACGGGCAAGTCTCTCCATTTTATCAAAAACTCTCTGATGACCCACCTCCGAAGGTGTCTCTCTCTAACATCAAGGATGGCCTCAGGCACTAGTATCAAATTCCCCTCATCAAGGAGTGGCAGTACTGGAGAGGGAATCACATGCTGACCCAATGCCTTCTTCAGGCGAGAAACGTGAAACACATTGTGAACCCTTCTATCCGTTGGTAAATCACACTGATAGGCAACCTCGCCCACTCGTCTGATGACTCGGAATGGACCATAGTAACGAGGTTTCAACTTCTCTGCACCACTCTTCCATAGAGTGGACTGACGGTAAGGCTGTAACATGAGATACACCATGTCACCCATTGCAAAGGAACGCTCAACCCTTTTCTGATCAGCATACTACTTCTGCTCATTTTGTGCCCGCTGAATATTGTCTCTGAGAGACCTCATAATATCCTATTGATCCTGCAACATATCACCTGCGCTAGGCACTCTACTATCACTCAACACCAAATCCAAAAGGTTGGGCGCCTCATACCCGTATAATGCCATAAAGAGCGTCATTTGTATAGTCATGTGGTGAGTAGAGTTATAACAGTACTCACAAAAGTATATCCACCTCACCCAAGCTCTCTGCTGTCCAGCTATATAATTACACAGATATCCTTCCACCCACTTATTGATGATTTCCGTCTGCCCATCTGTCTGTGGATGGTAGCTGGTACTAGGTGTCAGTTCGGTTCCACAGCCTAAACAACTCCTGCCAAAAGTTGCTCATGAACCGACTATCTCTATCGCTGACTATAGTCCAAGGCAAACCATGCAACCTGAACACCTCTCTGAAGAAGAGCTCTACAGTTTGCAATGTTATGAATGTAGTGGTGATCAAAAAAAAGTGTGCATATTTTGTCAGCCGATCAACAACCACGTAAATGCAATCTTTTCCTCGGGCTTTCGGCAAGCCCGTGATGAAATCCATTGATAAACATTCCCACTTCCTGTCGGGTATCGGAAGTGGCTGAAGCAATCCAACAGGATATGTGTGCTCCTGTTTGTTCTGCTGGCAAACAAAACACTCTCGTACATACCAAAGAACATCAGTCTTTAGGCCCTTCCAAGTAAACCATTCCCGTATCAACTTATATGTTTTGAAATAACTGGGATGGTGTTGTGACCTTTTCACACATCGCCCCATTCAAAATGGGGACCCCTAATTTTTGCTCCATTCTGGTCTTTTTGGCTTTGGTTCTCTCTCTCTGTCTCTCTTCTGAGGTCTGCTTTCCGGGGACGTTCTCGTATTTGAACTTAAACGAGTGAAATTTGGCCAAGTCTGAAATTAGGGTTTTGAGTCTTTTGGTCAGTTCAAGGTTGAACGAAGTGAATGAATTGCAAACAGAGACTAACACTATTGTCAGCATGCTCCCAGCAGGTTCTTAGCAAATTTTCATCAAATTCTGAGGTACTTAGTATTTTTAGTAAGTGTGCAATTACAGGCAATCTTTCAGCATTTTTGAGACTCCGCCTGTCACACTGTTCAGAATACATCAAGCTGCTGGCGTGCAAAATTTGAGCTGAAACAGACAACTTTCTATTTTTAGCAGTCCAGCTTCCGGGACAAATTTTAGGGCTCAAATGCAGAGTTTTTCTTTGCATGTCTGGATATTCCTTCTGGGTTTTTCGAGACCTTCGCGATAGTATAACATGTAAAACGAGACGACAAATTTCAGAATTCAGTCTTCCAAGGCTATTTTTAGGGTTTGCATGTCGGATGATTCCTTGTGGGTTTTTCGAGAGCTTCGCGATGGTGTGACATGCAAATGGAGATAATCACTCAATAAGGAACTTACTATTTTTAGCAGGTGCGTCCCGGCAGCCGCTTCCCAGCAGTTCAAAATCACAAGCTGATCGCAATGCAACAGAAACGAGGAGAAACAGAGGTCATTTGATACGCATGCAGAGCAAATTAGGGTTTCTAGCTTCGAGACCTGAAAAGAGGGGTAAAAAGTCAGAATTTTTGAAAACCGGTGTAAACCACCGAGATCAGCATCCTTCAGGCTATCTGCTGGTAAAATTTGATGTCAAACGGAGCACTTACTATTTATAGTAAGCCAATTTGGAAACAGGCTAAAAATAGCAAATCAGTTGCATGCGCCGATGCCAACATGCAGGTCACGTGGTGAGGAGCACGTCATTCGAATTTCAAATCAATCGGAGCTATGGAGCTATCAAAAGCAAGCAATTACTATTTATAGTAAAACACCTCCAGAAATATGCTATTTTTAGCAAGTCAACCCGAAATGGCAGTGTCAGAAGGGTAATGAAGTCACAAGGATCTAGTGTTCAAAATTTCAAATCGATCTGAGCTTCTGAAGTGTAAGAATTAAGAGGCTTACTATTTATAGTAAGGCATGGAGAAACTGGCAGGGACGAGGAAAAAATGGCTAAGTGTTGATGTTCATCCCCCTCACATAGCAAAAGGCGCCCTCAAGCACAAATGGCTGAGAAAATTTCTAAGTCAAGGACTTCATCCACCTGCCTAGGCAAAATGCGCCATCCTTGAGGGGTTGCTAAAAATTTATCTAAGTGTTAAGTTCATCCTGCTCCCCAGGCAAAATGCACCCTCATCTAGCCGGAAGTCGAGAAAATGTTTAAGTGTTGGACCTCATCCTTCACATATGGCAAAATGCGCCCAAAATGCAAGTGAGTCAAAATAGTCAACAACTTTCATCCTGCAGCCTATGTGAAATGCGCCCAACAAGCAAGAAGGTCAAAGCAGTCAACAAGTTTCATCCTTCTCCCTATGCAAAATGCGCCCAAATCAGGGCATGTAAAGACAAAGCGAGGGAGGTGAAGAGTCACATGCAGGGCGTTTGAAGTTTAAAAAATGGCTAAGTTAAATTTTCATCCTCTTGCCCCCTCCAAATGCGCCCATCCTTCTCAAGAGCTCAAATGCGCCCAAAAGCAAATGAATCAAAGGAAAGTCAACAAACTTCATTCCCCACCCCCTTTGAAATGGGCCCAAATGAGGGCATGTAAAGACAAACGCCCAAGGAGAAAGTAGGTATATATGCATCCATGCAAAGCTATAAAAGGTGGCGTTGGAAACATGTTCTCCATGGCAAGTGATATGCGCCTAAGGTGGTGAATAAGAAGTGAAATACTCCTAGGCGTGGTTATTATTCCTCTTCAAGTGTCAAATGCGCCTGAGGTGTTGATGATAATTGCTGGAGAATAAAATACAAAGTGATGAATAAAATAAACCATGTTGGGCGTGATGTGTTTTGAAAGAAAATTCTCTGAGATGGATGAAGTTGGATAAAATTTTCTCATAGGCAAAGTGAACAAAGTGAGCAAAGTTGAATAAAATTTTCTAAGGCAAAATTTTCGAAGTGATTTAAAATTTTCTACGGCAAAATATTTTCTTCCTTAGAAAATACGCCTGAACCTGAAGGTGATGAAGTTTTTCTTGAAGCACGAGCAGGATTGCCCGTGAAGAAGTCAGATGATGCCTGCTGCACAGGGTCAACGAAAATTTTCAAGTCAGGATTGACTCGAATACCCTCAAACTCCTCAGTCTGTATGCCTCGTCTCTCTAACAACCATGCATCTGTGAAGTTATGAGTGGCACCAATGTCAAGTAGAGTAATCACTTTCTGACCTACTAGGGGGCCCACGTAGCCTAAAAGATCCATCTCTCTGAAGACTAGTCAAATGTGCCTCCTGTAACTTCTTTCCTCCCTCATTTTCACTATCATTTTCAGACCTTTCATCATCTGAATGCTCTGAATCAACTTGCTGGTCTGACAGATCAGATTGCTCTTCACCCTCATAAAACCACTCCATCTAGTTACTTTTTGCTTTAGGACAAAGAGGGCATATATGTTTTTCATCGTAAGGCGCCTTGCACCAAAAACATAACTTTTTCTTACGTAAATCATTCAATGTTTCCCTGTCAAAGGGTGGTGCATTCCTTCTCTAAGGATCAGGTGGATCCTTCTTCTTGTCAAATGTTCTATTCTTGTCAAATGATCTGTTTGGCCTCGAATAGGATGATGAGCTTGAAGAGAACTTGCTGCGAGGTGTTGCAAGCTCCATACTGCGTGCCTTCCTCACGGCCTCTTGAAGACTAGGAGGATCAAATGCCTTGACCCAACCTCTCATCGGCTCATATAATCCCTCGATAAATAGAATGACAAGTCTTCTCTCCGAAATACCTATCACCATGACTACAACCCTCTGGAATTCACCAATGTAGGCATCCAAACTACCTGTCTACCTGAGCTGAGCTAGCTCTCTAAAGTAAAGTTCTGGATCCTTATCAAAACGCTCTATGAGCTTGTTCGTGAACTCCTGGTAAGTAGTAACCGTGTGATGACCCAATGTGTACATGTCGTGATGCCACCAGTCATGTGCTAATCCATCAAGATGTAGTGTGGAAAATTTAATGGCCTCATCCTCTTGCATAGGTCTCAATGATAGGTAATTGTCTAACTTCTATACCAAAGACCTCACTGAACTCTTGTCTGAGCCATCAAAATAAGGCAAGACAATCTTGCTCACTGCATGTTGGAGATCCCTATTCACCTGTAGTGGTGGCTAGTACTGAGGAGCTCTACGCTCAAATTTACCTCCACCCCTAGGTCTATGCACATCCATAAACTCATGAAAAGACAACGACTGCCTAATCTCAGGAGCCAATGTCGAGTACTCTCCAAAGAATCTGGTCACGTCGGCCACTAATGTACCATGATGTGGCTGAAACTCTGGCTGGTGACCATACTGCTCTACCTCCGGAGTCGAAGGTGCCTCTCTAGTAATAAAGGTAGGTTGTCTAGGCCTACACTCATGAAAGATAAGTGTCGACTGCTACTGTACTGACACCTGGGGCAAGTCTATGCCTGCAGTCCTGCTAGACTGTCCTATCTGTATGTAATGTTGTTGAGGCGGAACATACTACCTCATCCTGCCCATCAACTGAGACATCATGTCCACATGTTATCATGTCTCTATCTGAACTCAATCTCAGACATCTCACCCTCGGTAGGTTCTTTCCCTGGATCCCTTTGAGACTCTGTCGGAATCTCCCGATCTGCCATGAGTGTGGTAATGCTATTCTCACTACTGCTAGAACAGGATCTATGTATATCCAGAACCCTTGATAATGTCTCACCTTCTGGAATAGGTGGACCTATCCAATCCTCAACTCTGCCTGTTCCTCTACCCTTGCTGTAGAATATAATGTCTCTACTCATGAAAAAGCATCGAAAAAGCACAAGTTTATCTGAAAAAGCACAGGATGGCAGGAAAATTGTGCTCTGATACCACTGTAAGAGACCAGGTGTCTCTCAACCCCACTGATGCTAAGAATGCAATTTGATTTTTTTTGTGTTTGCTGGTTTTCTGAGTGTTTTGTATTTTTTTGTGGTTTTTGCAATATATTCAAATGATGCGATTTTGCATAAAATGATTCTAAAATGTATAGAAAAATAAAGAATACAAATTCTTGAGCAAATCGACTTCTAAACTGATTGCAATCATTTTTATTGGCTTTCTGAATGTTTACAACACTAGAATGCTAACATGCAATCAAAAAGGCAACACTAAGTAATTCAAAAACCTAGTTTATTTGCAGCCATGAAATAAATAGATGAAAAGCTCGAACTACCTGTGAAACAATGATCTCCAGCCAAGGATGGACGCCAAATGCCTCCAGAATGATATACGCCCCCAATGGGAATAGAGAAGACCAGAAAAGCAAGGCAACTAAACTTCCAAGTTCACACGCCTAAATGCTGAAAGGTATGGCCTGAGCTGAAATAAATGAAGTCGTACGGCTGAAAGGAGGTGCCTGTGATTTGATGAATGAAGCCAAGAATCGAACTCCCTTAGATTCAATACTTTCTCCTCCAAACTCTTAATGAGTCTTTCTCTGTAAGCACGAATATGACTTCTGGGTGAAGCCACTTTGTTGACAAGCTTTAGTTGATCTTTCATAGCCTTAGTATGCCTGATTCTAAAGAGGGAACATTCTCCAAAATCCAATGATGAAGCGAATTTGCAGAAACCCTCGTTTCACAAACTCCAATGTTCTCAGAGAGAATAAAAGACAAATTAGAATAATTCACAATGAAGTTCGATTTGTCTCTTTGTGAAATATATACTCTCTTCAATAAGTTCAACCCAAAAAAACAACTCAACAAGTATTTAATAATCATTAAAATTCGCCCTTTTGAACTTAGGCTCATTAATCAAGAAATTGTGTCCTTTTTCTCCATGAGTAATTAATACTCATTAATTTATAATTGCCTCTTTTAATATAAAGTATTAAATACTTTATATTATTCCATCAATAATTTAATATTTCATTAATTGACTTTATAATATAAAGTCACAACATTAATAATACTCCAAATATCATTAAATGCTCAAATATTCACTGTTTGCTCACCAAACTGTCAAACTGGGTCGAAACTGAGATGGTTAGCTGAACCAGGTGCCCTGCCAGAAATAGTAACCCCTGTTGGCCTGACACTTACTATAAATAGTAAGTGCCTGAAAATCACTCTGTAAGCCTCTGCAAAGGCCCAAACTTGAATCAACTGATGGAGTAATGTCCCAAAACTCAGGATAACTGCCAAAAGCAACCCTCTAAACACATTTGTCAGCCTACGAGGGTTTGAATGATAGGCTAACCCCTCAAACACCTGAACAGCCTAGGAAGGGACATTACATAAGAGTTTCCAATTTCAGCGCCATAGATTATGAATGCAAAACTCCTTCACAAAAATGTGAACTTCATTTTCAAAAATGAGTTCATATTGATAAACCCGCATATGAGAATGATAATTGAAACAAGGGAAAGAAATGATTCGATGGAGATCAAAGAAAGTGTATTAAAACGCGTTTTGATTCATGGCGAAACAACAAATGAGCAAAAACGACCTCAATACAAATGATAGAGAAAATCCAAAGGTAAAGAAGACGCATTTTGGAGAGGGAGAAAAACGCACGAGCAGGCATGAGAAAGAACAGATGAAAAGAAAAGAGGAAAACATGTGAGAGAAGGAAAACAAGACAACACAAAAACGTATTTACAAATTCTAACAAGATAAAATGCGTACATAGAGAAGAAGAAATGAAGGGAGAAATGAATAAAAACGTACCTGGAAGGGAACACGAAAACTTAGCTCAACCCAAAAGTCAGATCCTCACAAAAACGTGTTTTTGCATATGGTTGATGTGTGCCCAACAAAGAGAGATGACAAACAAAGGGTAAGAATGAAGGAGAAATAACCAAAAATCACTTTTAAGTGATTTAGAAGTGTTAAAATTAACTCAAGTCGTTTCATTAAAAGAAGGCATAAAAAGTGGCAAAATTAACTCAGGTGCACATGAGCCAAAAATCACCACCCTAGTCATGAAAATGACTAAGTCTGGAGGAAAAGTGCAAAGGCGCTAAAAATCAGCACCTTTCCACCAAAATACAAATTCACTTAAGTGCAGGGGCGCTGAAAAAGTCTGCCCCTGCACTTTTTATACTTAGTCAATTTTTCATCAAAAAGTTAGAGCGCTATTTTTGGGAGCAACTGCACTTTTCACTATTTCACTAAGTATCAACAGCGAGAGTTCGCGAAGGTTCTCATTTTGAAGGTCTTCGCGAGGCAAACATAGTGGGATGCTCAAATGGACTATTTGAGGCTTTGGAACACACTTTGAGGTGGATTGAAAATTTCCTCGTTTTGCGTGCTTGAATATCATGGACCTAGGAAACAGACAAGTTTCGTAGGGGGTTATCCGTGGAACGAGCGCAGCTAGATTCCGAGATAACAACCCTTAAGTTGTGTGAGAATTCGGTTCTAGCAATTAACAATGAGGGAATGCATGAATCGAGAATCTATAAGTCAAGGTGAAATTCATATGATTAGAAATCTAGAAGTAGACCCCATTGAAAGCTTTGAGAACTTCTCATAAGATATTTGGATGCATTCAATTGGACTAAATGTTTGGAATTAGACATTGAATAATTTGTTTAGGTTCTTGGATACTAATGAAATTATTAATTTGTTTTGAATGTTTTTGAGTTTCTTGTGGCAAGAGGAGATCTAACTACGTGGCATTAATTAGATCAATGATAAAGAGTCATTTATTGCTCGAAACTGTAATGGTCGCGATAAGGTTTTTTGTAATTGACCTGTGTAAGTGGGACTGAGGGATTTGTGGATGGGAGTCGTCTTGTAGCAACTGCTTCCATGTCTTCTAAGGTTGATCTTAGAGTAAATCAAAAGGATTGCTTGGATCTAACTCAGTAGATGACACATTTATTGTTATATATTTGAAGATTTTTACCTATGGCTTATGTGAAAATGGCTGCTCCAGAAGTTTTTGATAGTGGTTCTATGGGTTTCACTTGAAAGTGTTGTTGCTGATATTCTAGTATTGCTAAGACACACCCAAGCCAAATGGCAATGCTCCTAACAGCTCCTGCAATGTTATGGGATATTTTCATAATTAAATAGATTGTTCTCATTCAATGCAATCCAAGTCCAAGATGATTCTATCTAGAAACAGTTTATCCAATTCCAAATTAACATATATGTGAGCGTAGTTCAAGATTCTTGGATTGAGGGTCATCTAAAAAGTTGTTACATAGTCCCTTACAGAAGATCTAATTTTCTTGAAAGATGTTTCATGTCAGTACTCACCAAGGAGGAGGGGCAGTCAGACCCAAACCAGTACTGTGCATGGCAGATCTTCTACAAGATTCGCTATAGGAGACCAACGCTTAATAAATAAGGTAGATTTGTTAAGTAATCACAGGCCTTGTTCCTATTGAGAAGAGAAGATGGTAAATAATAACCCATTGGCATGATCAATATATCAATTGAACCAATATGGTCCAATTGGCTCGGATCCAATCTTTGAGAGTCTTTGGACAAGGATGGGCTGGCATAAATGTAAAGTCCCAATTTTCGGCCAGGAATAAATTAATTAAATTAATTATTTATAAAGTTGTCCACAAATTAAATCAAGAGGATTACTTTATTTTTAATTAATTTAATTAAAAGTGACTTACATAAAAATAAATTATTAAAAAAATAACTTTTGGAAATAAAATATTAAAGTTACTTTTTAAAAAAAAATCATAAAGTAACTTTATAAGGGGGAATTAAGGAAAAAGAAAATTAAAATAAATTAATTCTCTCCCTAAGTAGGACGACCTCCTCATGGAAGGGAAAAATTCATTAAAAATCAAATATTGATATTTGGGGTCCAAAAGTGGTGGAATAGGCAATATAAAAAATTTCTCTATTCATTCCATGGGTCAGAATGTTGATTTTGAAAACTTGGAATTTCTTCATTTTCAGCTGTACATTGGAGGTTCAGCTATTTTTCAGGACGAAAACCCATTCCACCATGAGAAATGGATATACCTAGGATCCATTATTGAGCTTATTTGCTGGAATTTTATGGGATTGGAAGCTTCAAACAGCTAGGGTTTCAAAGAGGAAAGAATAATCAGCTAGGTTTTGAAGAAGCAATTCAGATTCAAAGCCATACTATTCAGATTTGGGTGTTATTTGGTCATATTTTCATCAAATAAAATCATACAAGGGTTTGTAGGTGGAGCGGCCAGCTTTTGAAGGTGTTTTTGGTGATCAACAACATATTTTGATATTCTGATTTTTATATAAGACCTCTGCAATTTTATTACAGTCATAGATCTGAGAGTTTGTTGGGCATATTTTCATTTTGTGGTTGCAAGGTCATATATTCACTCCAAACCCTAGTCACCTCATTCTAGGGCATAGTTGTGTGGCATTTGTGAAGATTTGGAATTGTTTTGACAAGGGTTTTTCTTTCAGATTTCATATAAGCAGCTACAAGTTTATATCAGTCATATTTCGTTGGGTTTGACTCCATTTTTTCATAAGGATTCATCACTCCTTGGGCAGCCAGCAAAGGAGGACAACATTACATCATTTGGGCATCATTGTTTGAAGGTTTGGACCACATTTTGACCATCATTGCATGCATGTATAAGTCTGAAAAAAAAATCAGACCTGATCTGTCCGTAATCAGCCACCAACATTCAATAAAGTTGCCAAGTTTCATCATCCAAGTATGTTCTAGAATGTTAAGTGGCTCTATATTTTAAATCTGGAGTTGTGTACTTCTTGTTTACTTCATTTTCAGTCATCTAATGGCATTATTTGGATGTTATATTGTTATTTTTCCATCTTCATATCATGGAAAAAACATATGTGAAAACAAAACATCAAAAATCCAACCCAAACTTCTAAAAATCAAATCATAAAATTCAAAACCACAGGTGAAATTTCATATAAGAACTAGACAGGGTTCTTACAGTGGTATCAGAGCTTGGATCCTACCAACGTAGAGGGTTAGATTGTTTATATGCAACCACCTGAAGTTGGTCCTCATAGGTATTACTTCCGTAGAAGACCAAGACAACAAGACTATCAAGAAGAAGAGGCTCCAACTGCAGTTACAAATCAGTTTGATATGGATAGGGAAAGAAGAGGTGGAAGTCTGCTAAGAGATCCTAGGAATGTTGGCGATATTTTGAGGGATATAGCATCAAGTCAAAGGGAAATGACAACAAGACAACAACAAGCCAATAGTCCTTTAGCTCAAATGATGGCTTCCCAACAGCAGATGATGCAGCTAATGACACAAGCTATTTGCTAATATGAGACTTAATGCAGCCCCTATAGGTGAAGGAAGTGTAGCAGGTACACCTCGTGCTAGGAGAACACGTACTACTACAACGGATAGACCATTGCAGCCCACATTCCTTCCAAGAGAGGAAGAAGAGGAAGAAGTTGTTGAGGATGAGGAAGAGTAACCATTGGTGGATGAGTTGGTTATCATACATGAGGAGTATAGAGCACTTCCCGATGAATTCAACGAGGATCTAAGCTTCAATCAATTCATGAACCAACAGAAAGATAAAAGAAGAGAAAGGAGAGAACAAAGACCTAGAAGACAAACAAGGCCATCTAAAGAGTACAAAGATGCATTAAACAAAATTCCTCTTCCTAATTTTGATGGCAGCAGTAAAATAAGTGCTAGAGCATGGGTACATAAGCTTGATAATTTCCTCACACTCAAGCCAATGAGTGAGGTTAAGGTCATACAGTTTGTTACTATGCATCTTGGGGGTTTGACATATGATTGGTAGCATCATGGGCGTGTTTCGGAGAATCATGGGCTGATCACTTCATATGATGAGTTCACATGAAAACCCATTACCAGATTTGATAGGAAAGATGTGGATGTCTACTACAGAGATTTGGCACAATTGAAACAGGTTGGTAGGGTGGACTCCTATGTCAATGAGTTCCAAAAGATTGTAATCATGGTTCCTGATATGTCGGAGAGGAGACTGACTATGCTCTTTATTGAGGGATTCAATGATAGATTGAGAGGGTTGGTTAAGGTTCATAAGCCTAGTACACTTGATGATGCTATTGAGCTTATACTTGACTTAGACACTACCCCTACATCAAAAATTACTTGGGGTATCACCTGTAGGAGGTGTTCAAGCTCATCCACATCAACCACAAAATCCTTCTGAAAATTTGAGAAGAATCCTCTCTAGCAGTTTCCTCTTCCAGATTAAGGATAGAACCATCTTCTTTTATTAAATATCTGATCCTATTTCTGCTTCTATGTTTCATCGTAGATTGGTGAAAAAACCTGGTGTTTTTGTCACCTTAAGAGAGCCATTGAACCCTAGATTTATGTTTCCAGAAAATCTCTTCCTTCTTATTGACTTTAAACCATTGAGCCCTTAGATTCCATTCCTTGTTGCAAGTGGCCTCATCAACAACACCTTTCTCCATCAAATTTTGCACCTCTTCTATGCTATCTCAATAGATTTCTTGATGTGAAAGATGTTACCAAAAGAAAATTGGTTCCATCCTTTGATTCTTTCCTTGATTTTAATTAGTTTATTAGCCAAGCAATACATTAGGGTTCCTGCACAAGGTTCATTCCACCATCTATCCACAAGAGCTTTAAATTCAGGGTGGTGAGTCCACATAATTTCGTATCTAAAGGGGAACAATCCCTTAGCAACATTATCCTCCCAACAAAGAAGAAGAGCATTGTGGTTTGAGCTTGATCTATGAATAGCAGATAAGGGCCGGAAGGATGTTCCAGTTTGATGAAATAAGAAAACGGTCAAGTTTGACTTGAATAAGGTGGTTTCCCTAAGGCCTATCAGACCATGTAATCAAGGTGCCAATCAAGGGAACATCAATGAGGCCCACAGAGTTAAGAAACCCAACTAGATCCATCATGCTGTCAGAAAAATTCTCTAGTCAACCTTTTTTTTCTAATCTGAACAATAGGGAGTTAAAGTCCCCTCCTAGCATCCAATTGTCCTCTTTGTTGCTGCTTATTTGGTTTTCTAAAAAATCCCATAGGTCAAGTTTTCCAAGACGAGAATTTGGGCCATAAATATTTATCAAATTCCATTTATCTGAGGTTATAAGATCTTCAAAAGAGACCATCAAGCAGTTCTTACGAAAAAACCCCATAGTACCCTTTACTCTAGCAGGGTTCCAACAAGTAGCTATACCCCCTGAAGCTCCATTGACATCACTAACAACATAATTGGCACTGGGCCAAAAATGCTTAACAACATTGTCAAAAAGTATCCTTTTTCATTTTTGTTTCTTTGATCAATAAGATATTAGGTTTAACATTAGCCAAACTAATCTTAGCCAAATGTTGTTTATAGGGACTGTTTAGGCCCCTAATATTCCAAGAGATCATCTTCATGAGTAAAGCAGAAGGAAAAACAACACCACCTTGATGCTGCAAAATGGGGAAGACCACTTCCCCTTCTTTTTTGACTTTGTTCCTAAAAGTGAGTCCAGAGTCTTTTGCTTACTTGAGGCTACCTTTATGATTGTATCTTTATTTCTATAGTCCTTCTGAAATGGCCTTCCCACTTTGTTCCCTCCCTCCACATCTGATTTCTTCTTCTTTCTGGATTTGGAGTTAATTTGTGCCCAATCTTCATCAGCTGCACCATCAATAGGAGAGGATGAAAATCCCAACTAAGCCATACGTCCCTAATGCTTTTTTTTTTTTTTGAAGGAAGCTATTAATTTTCATCATTTAACTGTTTCGCTTGACGAGAATCGGAAGGGAGAGAAACCATCCTTTTTGAGAATTGATCTCACCCTCCTCAAGAATTTTTGATTTATCTTCAAGGTGGTTGATAGTTTTGCTTTCTAAAACTGTCAAAGCTTCCAATTGCTTAACCTCCATCAGTTTGGAGTCTAAACACTTCTCGTTCTCCTACTTATCCTCCCCCTTCTTGATTTAAAACTACTCTACAAAACTTTGTTTGAGATCATAGGTGGACATAGCAATTTCTCCCTCCCCAATAGGAGACTTAGATGACACAATCATATCCTCCTTTAGGAGCAAGGTAGGTTTATCCCCAAAGGAAGTAGTTGTAGCTTTCTTTCCTTCATTAACTTCCTTATTATTCTCCAGTATAGAAGAATCTAAAGCTAACTCCTTTGCCTCCACAAGATGAACCTTGTGAGGGACAATATTCAGAAGGTTTTGATGACCATTCCCAATCATAGCCATATTGTTGGTTTGAGGGAAGGAATTAAGCTTTGGACCCACTTGCCCACTACTAGAATACTGGATCCTCTTATTACAAGTATCTTAGAAATGGCCAAATTTCTTGCAAATTTGACAGTAAGCTTCAGCATTTTCATATTCCAAAGGTTGAATCCATTTACCAAACTTTGACTTCAAGACCACAAAGGTAGGGAGGACAGTATTCACCGCCACATTAACAACAGATTCTTGCAAAAAACAATCTAGTCTTGAGTTGAGTTACCTTGTCTACTGCCAAAAGGCTACCAAAGGAATCTGCAATCCCCTTAAAAATACCATTATTCCAGAATTCCAAAGGAAGGCTCAGGAGGCGGACCTAGGTGGGGGGAACCATTCCAAGATCAACAGACGGATCAAAACCAAGCTTCCATTTACAGAGAGACAGAAAGCATTTAAAACTAATATCAAAAGCCCAAGGCCCACTCATAAGCACCTTAATCAGATCCTCATACAAGACAAAGCTAAAGAGGAATAGGCCTTTAGCGATAGCACTAATGGAAACGTTGCCTTTAAGATTCCAAACTGAGTTAGCCCATTTCCTTACCTGGTCAATATTCGGACGGTACGCCAAGAACTTTCCCACCAAAGATAGCTTCAAATCCTCAATTGCCTCATTCATTAGCTTGGTAAGAACTTCCACTTCTAAACCATCAACTAAGGAGGAGGCAGACTCCGTACTCTAATTTTCCATAGCTAGCATACTTCTGCCAACTAATTTATCCACAAATGAAACATGATCCTCTTCAAAGAAGAAGGAATCCAGGCCGTGGGAAGGAGACATTGAGGACTTGCTCGGTGTACAGGCCGTAACCCCCGCAAATGAAGAGGCAACAAACCCTGATGCTATATCGAATCGAGGAACAACATTTTTGGATGGGGGAGCCCGCTTGTGCCCCCCACCAGACCGACTCATCTGTCAAACCCTAGGAAGCTTAGAGAATTTTTTGAATTGCAGAGCGCCCATAGTATTTGATGATGTTATTGTGTCTTTAAGGTTTATTTATTAAAGGGTGCATGAAACAAGTTTTAAATCCTTAAAAATCTCTGAATTTCTTGGGTTTTCTATTTGTTGAGTCTAGGCTTCGAGTTCGAGTCAAAGTCAAAAATCAGCTTGCTGAGTCCGAGGCAAGTCTGAGTCTGGTAACACTGATCAGAATGTTGATTTGGAAAACCTGAAATTTCTTCATTTTCAGCTGTACATTAAATGTTCAGCTATTTCCGAGGATGAAAACCCTTAGAAACTAGTGGTTTGGACGAAAACCCATTCCACCATGAGATGGATTCACCTAGGATCCATTATTGAGCTTATTTGTAGGTATTTCATGAGATTGGAAGCTCCAAATAGCTAGGGTTTCAAGGAAGAAAGAATAATCAGGTGGGGATTGAAGAAGTAATTCAAATTCAAAGCCATACTATTCAAATCTGGGTGTTATTTGGTCATATTTTCATCAAATAAAATCATACAAGGGTTTGGAGGTGCAGCGGCCAGCTTTTGGAGGTGTTTTTGGTGATCAACAACATATTTTGATATTCTGATTTTTATATAAGACCTCAGAAATTTTATTAAAGTCATAGATCTGAGGGTTTGTTGGGCATATTTTGTGGTTGCAAGGTCATTTATTCACCCGAAACCCTAGTCACCTCATTCTAGGGCATAGTTGTGTGGCATTTGTGGAGATTTGGAATTGTTTCGACAAGGGTTTTGCTTTCAGATTTCATATCAGCAGCTACAGATTTTATATCAGTCATATTTCCTTGGGTTTGACTCCATTTCTTCATAAGGATTCATCACTCCTCGGGTGGCCAGCAAAGGAGGAAAACATTACATCATTTGGCTATCATTGTTTGAAGGTTTGGACCACATTTTGACCATCATTGCATGCATGTATAAGTCTGAAACAAAAATCAGACCTGATCTGTTTGTAATCAGCCACCAACATTCAATAAAGTTACCAAGTTTCATCATCCAAGTATGTTCTAGAATGTTAAGTGGTTCTATATTTTAAATCTGCAGTTGTGTACTTGCTGTTTACTTCATTCTCAGTCATCTGTTGGAGTTATTTGGATGTTATATTGTTATCCTTCCATCTTCATATCATAGCAAAAACATATGTGAAAACAAAACATCAAAACTCCAACCCAAACTTCTGAAAATCAAATCAGAAAACTCAGAACTGCAGGTGAAATTTCATATCAGACCTAGACAGGGTTCTTACAATAAGTCTGCAAACGGCAGCTTTGTTTTTTTCAGCCTAGAGTCTTTGTTACATTTCATGCACTATAAAAGATTATGGGTGGTAAATTGCCATTCTTAGGTGGCAATCCTTTTGTTATTTATAGAAAACACAAATTTCATTGTTGTACAATGTTCAAATTATTGCAAGAATGACTTCAGCATGGATTTATTACTTGGAAATGAATCGTTGATCAACACTTGACGAGGATTAGGACTGGTCTAAGGGGAAGATGTAGGTGAGAAGGACATGGCCTCCTACTTGAAATGGCCAAAGAATTGCTTACAACAATCATAGATTTTGAGATGGATGGATCATACCTAGAAAAGCTGAAGATGGAAAGATCTAGACTTTTAATGGTAGAAACATGTAGAGATAGGAACTTTACGTATATGATATCATATAACTAATTGGATAATAAGCTTTAAAGTGCTAATCTAAGTAGATCTATTTCTAAGGATCCTCTGCCTGTGCTCTATTTCTAGGTACCATGCTAAAATGTGAACTGGAGAGAGAGACACATTTGACACAAGGCATTGCACATTAAATTGATCTTCAAAAGTAAACCCTAGGTGATTGTATAATGTAGACAAGTATCCTATTGATCTATTCAAGCTGCTTTAAAGAACCATCCAATATCTCCTTCCATGTATATTCTACAAATTAAAAAATAAAAATAAAAACTTTGGAGCAATTATAACCACTATAATGAATTATTACAATTTAATTTCATTAACCACTCTAGCATTTAATCTTTGCGAGTACCCTGAAAATAATTGACATTTGCCCATCATCAATAGTGCTAGTCTACTTGCAATAATTATTGAATTTCTATATGTAGTTTTCCATTGGCTCTCCCATCATACTCCAGAGAGGGTGAATGTCACAATGCACAAGCAAGAATTGTGATCATTTTGAGCAACAAAAGACATGGATTTCAAGATCCAATTGGTTTTCTCCCCAAAACACATTGGGTTGGGATCTTTGGGAGGATCAATATAAACTCCAGCATGGGGCTAGCAGGGAAATTAAGCAAAAGGAATTGTTATGCATCAATTTTGCGACAATAATGAGATGAATGACTGCAACTCTTTAATGTGCACATACTGCTAGGCTGATTCTGAAAATAAAATTGGGACTAATAAAAATGTCCTTAGATAATTTACTCTACCCTAACTGTGATTGGTGTCAAGATTTACTCTACCCTAACTGTGATTGGTGTCAAGATTCAATTGGTTTACTCCCCAAAATACATCGGTTGGGATTTTTGGGAGAATCGGTAAAACCTACAACATGGGGCTAGCACACAAACTAAGCCAAAGGAACTGTTATACATCAATTGTGCCACAATCAAGGGATGAATGACTGCAACTCTTTATTGTGAACATGCCACTGGGCTAATTCTGACAATAAAATTGGGACTAATAAAAATGTCCTTAGATGATTTACTTAACCGTAACCATGATTGTTGAATCAAGAACCACACTTAGTTAGCTCTGTCAGCACTCCATTGCATTCAATACATAAGCATTCACAATAAAATGCAATGATAGAATAGAACAAGAGAGGAACAAGATATGGAAATACGTGTACCTTATCACAACAGAGTCACTTCACCTTTGTAAAGGGTTATTACAATTTAATTTCATTGACCATTCTAGCACCTAACCTTTGAGAGTACCTTGAAAAAAAATTGCTACTTGCACATCATCAGTAGTGCTAGTCTGCTTGCAATAATTCTTGAATTTCTAGATATGTAGCTTGCTATTGGATTTCACATCATACTGCAGACAGCATGAATGTTGCAATCCACAAGCAAGAATTGTGATCATTTGGGCAACAGAAGACATGGGTGTCAAGATCCAATTCGTTTGTTCACCAAAATACAATGGCTTGAAATCTTTGGGAGCATGGTTAAAACCTAAAACAGAGGCTAGAAGGAAAACTAAGCAAATGGAACTATTGCGCATCGTTTGTGCCACAATTAAGGGATGAGTACAACTCTTCATTGTGCGCACACCACTAGGCTTATTCTGATAATAATATTGGGACAAATAAAAATACTCTTAGATGATTTACTTAAACCTAACCACAATTATTGAGTCAAGAACTACAGTTACATAGTTCCATCAGCACTCCATAGCATTCAATACATAAGTATTCACAATAAATGCAATCATATAATAGATCAAGAGAGGGACAAGATTTGGTGATACAATGAGTACTTCCTCACAAAAAAATTCACTTCAGCATATTGGATAATTTTTGGGCATATAATTAAAAACTGAATGCAAATGCAGAGGTGCACCTAAACACACCCAATGAAAACCAATTTATTTTGTTCTTTAAGGGAATAAGGAATAAATGCCAAGCTTTATAAGATTCAGGAGCTGAGAATTTGGTATTAAAAATCAGTTGTTCATTATCAGCAGCGGCTATCCAGCCCCGAAAATGCACCGGGGTATGAATGGCTGCATATATAATAAATGCAAATTTTAACAGTTCTGGTATCCATGCATTTGGCAGGTCCGTAGCATCTCCCCAGCAAGTTGCCGTCTCTGCCCAGTGAAAGGGATAAATCATTTTTCCCTGCCTTGCTACGATTAAACAGTTGAACCAAACGTGAATATAATACTAAACATTAATATTATAATATTAAATATATTATGATATTTTTTATTGTTTTTTATATCTTTATAATATTATGATATTAATTATATAATATAATATTAAATATTAATATTCTATTATTATAAATAATACCATAATATTATAAAGATTTTCTCGACCTTAAATTTTGGTACAAATTGTCCTTATTTTCTTTGCAGGGTTAAATGAAAGTTATTTAAAAAATATAAGATTATATTTTAATTTTGTTTTTTATTAAATATAACATTCTGTTTATTTTATTTTTATAATTTTAAAATTGTAATGTCCCCAAAAATTGGACAAAATGACCTAATTATTTAATATTCCCTAAGTCTTAAATTATTTTCAAAAGAGGGATATTAAATAATTAATAAATCAAGTTTTAAAGTGGCTTGGTGAAATGTTCTTTAAGTGACTAAATGAAATATCTTAAAAATAACTTTGTAAAGTAACTTTTTGAAAAGAATGGGTAAGAAATAAAAGAAAGGGAGTTCATTTTGTCGGGCACTTCTGGAATGAACATATTTCCTCTACAAACAGCGAACCTCCTTGGACGTGGGTGGTACCCTAGCTTTGGTTTCGGCTGTGAGAAATTAGCCCTAGCAAGATTTCGAAGTATCTACAGGTTTCATTGTTGTGTGATAGAGTTATGAGATGAATTGAAGCAAAACATTATTTCCGTTCAGATTTGCGTGACTTTGATTCCCTGAGTTTTGGCAACCAATATTGGTCGGTTTTCGGTGAGATTATGGTGCAAAGGAAGGCCTCTCCTACACAGAAACCTTAGGCGCTGTGAAGACAATCATTTTGAAGTAGATTCAGGTCGGGCTTGAAGAATCCGATCAGATTTAAGCAAAACGCGATTTCTGGCCTTGACATTTTTTTGGAGGCACCCTTATGCTGGACGTGTTTATATCTGTGAGTTGTGGAAATAGGTTTCATGGTTTTGGCTCCATCTTTTGTGATTCTCTATATTTTGTGAGACATGGACGCATAAGTTCCAGCAATACATCATTCATAGCTCGTGCTTAGTGAAGAATCTGGGCAGTAGAAAGAAAAACGCAAGTCCTGTAGCAGACGCGCTTCCAACCACCTTCAGCGCAGCTAATAAAGGGTCTAAGTTGGGCCATTTGCATATAGAACCCAAGACGCCTCTTGGAGAGGCAAGAATGTGGGCTTTGGAGAGTCAAGTAGCGGGCTCAAGGCAGGAAACGAATTTAAGAAGCTGAAACACGGGTTTCTGCAACAGTCTGAACGCCACATCAAGACAAGGAAGCTCTTTCCAGGTCTGGTCGAGCATTCTACATATCCTATTTTGTGTAATTCTATAATCTAATGATGTCTACATGTGAAAGAAAATATGTAGCTTCTATTGTAGTATATGAGACCTGTTGGTAGATTGGGTAATGTTAGAGGGTTGACAAACAAGAACACATATTGCTGCTAGTGAGTCCCATGTACATGCCATCAGGAAACTTTATTACAGTCGGTTGCAGTCAGTCCTTAACTGCTGTCATAGTGGTTAGAAATCATTGCTGGGTTAGATTATACATATGTAAGTCCATTACTGGTTGGGAACGAACATTATATCTGACATTGAAGTCTCTGTAGAACCGGCTGCATCAGATTCAAATATGTTTTTGTATACCCCAATGTTGATGAGAAGTGTCTTTAAAAAGGGGTTAATGTGCTTCACTGCAAACTGAGAGTGTACCTTGTAATTATCAGTCATTAAAGATACATGAAACTACTTTCCATGCTACTGTTATAGTCTGCAATATATTGCTGAGTGTTTTATGAATGCTGCAAGCTGTGTAGACAGGGTAGTTGCTGTTGTTGCGTTATTAATAACTAGATGTCTGTAGAGGCTGCATACAGATGTAAACTCAGAAAATATTAAACTACTGCCCTTCATATCTGCATCATTGAGTCTTGTAAATCATCCACTTTGTATGATCTTCCATAGATAACATTTATAAGCTTCATATCGTTTTATGACATTGTTGGTCAATATTGCATGGTTGGAAGTATTCAAAACATTCTTAACAACATACAAACGAGCTCCCTTCAAATCAAACAACAATCAGAAATTGATAACAGCATAAAATCAGCTCACGCAACAGTTGTTTGTCAAGTTCCAAAGGGGTCAAAACACAAATTTAGAGCAAAATTTGCACGGCTCCTTACAGTGGTATCAGAGCCACAATCCTGCCAGCTTGTTGGGTGAAATCAGTTGGGTACACTACAGTTGGATTGCTTTTCAGTTGGACAGCGAGTTAGTTTCATGGCTAGAGTTCAGAATGGAAGAGTGTTACCTACATTCCTTCCTGCTACGCCAGCAAAGCAAGAGACTATTGTGGAGAAACTATTAAAAAATCTTGTACAAACTCAACAAAGAATGTTTTATAATTTGCAGTGTTACGAAGATTCACTTTTGAGACAGTCCAGGCAACAATACAAGACGGATTTGGTAAAGAAAACCACAGGAGGTGTCTGCAAAGATCGTCATGAGAAGTTTGAGAAACATGCTGACTTGGCACAGGAGGCATCCACTAAGGGGCAAATGAGTCATCTTGTCATAGAGTAGGTTGGTTTAGAACTTGACTTTGATCAACCATATGAGGGTATGGATTCTATGGATGTTCCCTTGGTTGATTCCAGTGCTGCTCCGACAATGCTTGAAGATTGCAAAGTGACCATCGGGAAAAAAGAAGAGCCAAAGGTACAAGAACATGTAGATGGGTGTGAACAAGAGAAGAGGCATGATTCGGAAAATTATGTTTGGGTATCTAGCTTGTATCATGAGGCTCATAAATTTCCTCTTTTAGAGAACCCATCGAAGGCTCCAATCAGAGGCGGTATTGGGCACACACTTGGTGGATCAGCCACTAGGGTTATACCTACACATGTAGAGGGAGACGTAAGTGGTTCCGGTTGGGTTGAACATACATTATCCACCATGGAGGAACATTTTGCAATGTTATATGAGGCTTTATGCCTTAGAGAGTGGATTGTAGAGACCAAGAGATGGCCTAACAAGAAAATCCTACAATTTGACAACGTTTGGTATGTTATGGATACGACGCCATGGAGTTGGATGGGAGAAAAATTCACGTCAGCTAAGGATGTGAAGGTAGGGATCACTTTTGTGTCAGCTATGATAGCTAGAAGAGTTAATAAGGCCAAGATGCTTGCTGCCCAAGCAAGACAACGCTTACAAGAAGTCAGGGAAGGATGCAATCTAGTAGATAATGCAAGAAGACAAAGAGAGTCACACATTAGGTCCTTAATTCTTTCAAAGGAAAAATGTGTGGATGTTGAGTATACAAGGGAAGAACTTCTTAAGGTAAGCCCACAAGATAGAGAGATTGTTGATCCTTGTTTACTTTTGAATGGGTGTAATCACTCCTTTCATAAGTTAGAAGATCAGTCCTTTATAGCAGCTACTCCTAGGGTTCAAGATGACAAGGTAAATGGTGTAGGAGTTGTACAAGTTGAGGAAAGGATTGAAGAATCATACAATGAGGTACCTTGCAGCCTTGTGACAATTAGTGATGAAGACTTCTTTGAGCTACTTACACCCGTAATCACTTGGGAAGAAGATGAGACAAATCAAGACTTGATGGTGTTTGATGACTACAATGTAAGCATTAAAGAGGATTCCAAAGGTTTGATTTGGGACAGCAATAATCTTCCTCATTCTTATGAGATTGCTACTCTTACACATGGAAGAACTTGTGAAAATGAGTCTACAAGTGTTGGTACACAAAGTGTAAGTGTTGGGCTTGAAATTTTCAATGGAAATGCACTTGTGAAGCTTGAAGACATGGCATAAGAATATGATAGGTATTCCGATTTTTATAACAGCTGTAATATTTCTTCATTCCATCATGAGGTAACTCGTTCACCTAAAGATGATAGTACCATAGAGATTTCTATGGATGGTGTTCAAAAATTGGGTGTTGAAAATGGATTTTGTGTAGTGAATTCAAGTCATAAGAATTCTTATTTTGTATATCAGACTTGGGAGGATGTGGAAAGGACAGAAATTTGGTGTGATATATGGTCACAAAGGGCCAAGGAGGCTAAGCTAGTGGCTGCTCATGAAAGACAGCATCTTCAACGAGTCAAAGAACAAGCTCACCACTTAGATCAAGAAAAACAACAAAGGGAGGCTTATCTTGAATCTCTCTTTCGAAAGGATGATATTGCTAAGGTTGAACATGTCGTGAACAAGCCTCTTATGATAGCCAAACACAATGAACAAATGAATTTATATGAATCAGAAATTTCATGTTGGTCACATGTCTATAGTGATGAGATTGATGAGATATATTATTTGGATGGGTTAGTGAAAACTTCAAGCATGATGGAACAGGATAGGAGAATACCTACATGTTTTGACACATGGATGGATGAGGATAATTCAGAATTTTCAGTTGTTGACCATTTCCTTCATGGAGTTGATGATTTTGTTCTTGACATCCATTGTGAACCAGCCACTCAAGAGTTGCCTTTGATGGGTGTTGAAGGCATCCATAACTCATCTTTGGTTATGTCATTGACTTATTATGATATTGATTCTACTTTGGTTGGTACTCAAGAAGCCTACATAGCTCATGGTAATTTATGTGTTGCATCGCACCTTAGGACTGAATTTAAACACTTTGGAGCAGCTGATTTAGAGCGGTCCCAAATGTTGAGTGATGTTTGGCAAGGGAGGGCAAAGCAAACCAAGTTGTTGGCTCAACAAGCCAAGCTTCAACATATTCACAATATGCACCATTCTTTAGATGATGATGATCAAAGGTTGACTAATTCAGAAAATTCAGTTGTTGTTGAGTATTTGCTCGATGGTGATAATGATTATGCGGAGGACATTCCTAGTGGGCCATCCACTCAAGGGTTCTCTTTGATGAGTGTTGATGACATATACGCTACACTTTTGGGTTTGTCACCTATTTCTCATGGAAAAACAGTGACTTATTTGTTGACTGGTGACTTCGCATTCATAGATTCATCATGGTTTAGTGACTGGCCTAGTTGGATTCACATTGCATTTTCTAACTCTTTGTGCTCTACACCAGCTATTCAATTTCTTGGGAGTGTGTGGAGGCATGTTTATTTGATGGATTTCCTCAATATGTATGGGTATGTTGACACCTATGATTCCATTCTTGTTGTTGGCATGAGTTACACCAGTGGTATTTGGTGGCCTAGTTAGTTGAACTATGTACACATGGGAGGTTTGAGCACCAGGCTCCACTTCGGTACCTTGGAGATTGACATTGGTCAGCTTTATCAGAAGAAGGTGGGTCTTCCTAGGACTTGCACATTGGATATTGATTTTGATCTAGCTTCTTCTCAGGAGGATGTTGACATTCACGATGACACCCTTCTTAATCCTGAAGAACCAACTCCTCCAATTGTGAGTTGTGAGCCTTCTTCTAATAACGACAGTACTAGATGGGATACTCATGACTACTCCGGTATTCCATTAGCACAGGGAGGAGAGTTTCACTTCGGTTGCATTATGAGGTGTGCTCACCAGTTTTCGTTCAGCCCACATGTACAGGATTTGATGATGACATTGATGACACAGAGATATGGGTTGAATAAGGGATGTGCGGATTCACTTTGGTATGGCATGCTTCAAATTTCAGATGATGAGTCCAAGTTTGATAGGACTCTCACTTTCATTTCCCCAGTTGGATGTTTCCAGCAACAGGAGTTTGAGACTCGGGTTGATTGGACTCTTGGGGTTATCAGAGTGGTGCAACAGAAGTCAGTTGGTGTTGAGATTAATGGACTTCTCGTTTGTTTATGGAATGTATGTTTGCTGGAGGTTCATCACTGCAGTTTGGGAATGACAAAGTTCACTATTTAGCAGATGGTAGAGATCCCTGTACACAATTTATATAAAGGTGAATTTCAAATTTGGGATCGAGGAGTTTACTTGTTGGGCAGTTGGCTTCACATAATGGCAGAACTTGACCATATCAGGACTTACAATTGTATACAGGGGTTGTTGGTTAGAGTTCTTTCTAAAATCATTTGGGATCCACGCGGTTGGTGGATAGGCACATATAGTTTGTCACTCAGATATCAGATCCTATGGCAGTGGGGCTGGTTTGTTGTGCAGATTGCTTGAGGACAAGCAATATTTGGGAAGGGAGGACTGTAATGTCCCCAAAAATTGGACAAAATGACCTAATTATTTAATATTCCCTAAGTCTTAAATTATTTTCAAAAGAGGGATATTAAATAATTAATAAATCAAGTTTTCAAGTGGCTTGGTGAAATGTTCTTTAAGTGACTAAATGAAATATTTTAAAAATAACTTTGTAAAGTCACTTTTTGAAAACAATGGGTAAGAAATAAAAGAAAGGGAGTTCATTTTGTCAGGCACTTCTGGAATCAACATATTTCCTCTGCAAACAGCAAACCTCCTTGGACGTGGGTGGAACCCTAGCTTTTGTTTCGGCTGTGAGACATCAGCCCTAGCAAGATTTCGAAGTATCTACAGGTTTCATTGTTGTGTGATAGAGTTTTGAGATGAATTGAAGCAAAACATTATTTCCGTTCAGATTTTTGTGACATTGATTCCCTGAGTTTTGGCAACCAATATTGGTCGGTTTTCGGTGAGATTATGGTGCAAAGGAAGGCCTCTCCTACACAGAAACCTTAGGCTCTGTGAAGACAATCATTTTGAAGCAGATTCAGGTCGGGCTTGAAGAATCCGATCAGATTTAAGCAAAACATGATTTCTGGCCTAGACGTTTTTTTGGAGGCACTCTTATGCTGGACGTGTTTATATCTGTGAGTTGTGGAAATAGGTTTCGTGGTTTTGGCTCCATCTTTTGTGATTCTCTATATTTTGTGAGACATGGACGCATAAGTTCCAGCAATACATCATTCATAGCTCGTGCTTAGTGAAGAATCTAGGCAATAGAAAGAAAAACGCGAGTCCTGTAGCAGACGTGCTTCCAACTACCTTCAGCGCAGCCAATAAAGGGTCTAAGTTGGGCCATTTGCATATAGAACTGTTGATGTGTTTTTCGTGACCGCACCAACGCAAAATAAAGTCGCCAATCGCTACCCTATTCTCTCTTGATCAAAGTATCCAGCACGGTAAGATTGCGAGAGAGTTCGTGCGTTCAACTCCAAGGTTCTTTCAGTGCGAATAGCCTTAGTTGGCTCGATGTGATTTGCTGGTATTTCAAGGGGACTTACGGAATTATTCAACAATAGACGAAGGGGTTCTCACAGTTCGACGGATTTATCAATGAGGCACGTGTTTCCTATTCTAACCAGAAAGTACTGAATTTAAAGTGGTTGTAGGGTTTAGAGAGTCTAAATCTATTCTAAGTGTGGGATATGGGGCTCAACTTCAGCAAACTTTTAACCGGACTTCGCTTTGCCTTGCATCGGACAGCTTCCACGGAGTCGGTGCAATCTTCAAGGGAGATGACCAAAGATGTTCAAACCACCCCTTGACATGAAGATACCATCACAACAATGCATACCATCATTCAAACTGGTATTGAAGTTAGGCCCACAACGTTTCCAGTTGACCACACAAGGCGAACACACCATCAATGAGCCCGCTAGTGGTAAGGATAAGCTTAGATCAAACACCACATTCCACAACTAACACCTACTTGCATAAAAATGAAATTACGATACTTGAAGTAGAAGGGATGAAGAAACCTCGCTAGCTATCCATAACAAAGACGAATTTCACCATCAATGAAAAGATATTTTATTATGAAAGTTTTACACAACAATTTCTTGCAAAAGTTTTCAAAGGAAAACTTTCCTTCTTCTTCAACTACACTATCAATCTATACTAAGCTACTTCTAAGTTGTCCCTCTACTCTATGTCTACTGTCTGACTCTAAACTAATTTCTACTGAGTACAAATGAGGGGGACTCTCCCTTTTATAGTTGGCCAAGTCCAACGGACGGCTCAGATTACAATCGGCTGGATGGCCCAGATGGTGCCACCTCAGCCTTAAACAAGATTCACCCTAAAAACCGCCACCAAGAGGGGTGGGTTAATAAATGAGCCATTAATGTCCATCATCCTTCTAGAAGATTCCAACTTTGAAACGCATTCACACTGCTCTTGATCTTCTTCTTGACGTTGTTCTTCAATTTTGCTCGAGCTTCCATTCTTTTCTCCATCTTGAGTTTTGAAAACGTCTCTTCAACACTTAGCCATTTTTCGCAACTTTTCTTCCTTCGAGATTGAAATGTCATCTTGGATGACTTTCTTCATCACTTAAACTCATCACCACTTGGTCTCAACGTTTCTCCTGCAAAACAAGCAAGGAGAAGAGAATTAGAACATTTCATAATATAAATTCAACTTACTTACCAGGATTTTCACGCTTTAACTTCCAAGAGTTCATCGTCTTCACTAGCCAACTTCGCGTTCAAATTCTTCATGCCTTAGCCAAATTTCAACCTCCTCAAGGGCGTATTAAGAGATGTACTTTAAGATCATCTTTTGAAGGTGTTAACTTCAACTACATCTTCCTCAAGAAATTTATTTCACCAGCTGAAGCGTTGACAATTTTGATTTCATTCATCTCCGACTCAGGAAGATTATCTTCACGAAGAATTTGAGAAAATTCACCTAGGCAGTTCCTTTCAAATTCATCGTCTGGAGGATTTTACCTTGAAAACACATTTTCTTCACTTTGCCTTAAAAAATTTTAAAATTTCCCTTAGGAAAACCCATCAATCCTGTGCACCGATTAAATTCTTCATGCTGAAGGCCTTGGCGAAGTGCGGAAGACATAGAAATCCATTTCTCATCGAAGATCTTCAATACCCAGAAGAAAATTTTCTTCAGAATTTGTCGAATCCATGGGTACTCAACGAATGGGTTCATTTAAATTTTTTAAATTTTTGAACCTTAGAAAAATATTATTCAACCAATTTAAATCCGTTCATCTCTGTGAACATCCTATTGCTCTGACTTGAGAAATTTTTAAATTCATCTTGCAATGCCAGCATCTTCAGACTCCGTCACTAGAAAATTCATCCGCGCTCCAAGAAAAGTTTCATCACCTTCATGTGTAGGCGTATTTTCTAAGGAAGAAAATATTTTGCCTTAGAAAAATTTTGAATCACTTTGAAAATTTTGAAAATTTCGCCTTGGGAAATTTTACTCAACTCCTGTCATTTTGCCTTAGTGAGAAAATCTTATCAACTTCACTTAGAAATTTTTTCTTGAAAGCACATCATGGAGGATTTTAATTGCAACGCCCTCTATATTTTATTTTATTCGCCACCTTATGCCTTGGGCGCATATCACACTTCCATTACTTTAGGCACACTTAGCTTATTAGATTTCCCACGCCTAGTAATATTCTTCATCTCCACTTCCAACGCCTAGGATCAACTTTGTTTTCACCACGCCTTGCATTTTACCTCACCACCTTCAACGCCTAGGATCAACTTTGTTTTCACCACGCCTTGTTTACCACCTTATACTCACCTTTACTCACTTCAATCTTGGGCGCATATTAGCATGTGTGAAGGATGACCCTTGGGCTTCCTTATTTTGTCTTCACATGGCCCCATTTGGGCGCATTTTGGCATGGGTGAAGGATGAACTTTGTTGACTCCTTTGACTCCCTTGGGCGCATTTGAACATACATGAAGGATGGGCGCATTTGGGGGGTGGTGGAGGATATTCTTGCCTTAGAGATTTTCTTGAACATCTTCCTAGAGTGGGCGCATTTTGGCATAGGAGGAGGATTAACACTTTGACTTTCCTTGACTTTCTTGGGCGCATTTCCTACTTGATGAAGGATGGGCGCAAATGGAGGGTGGTGGAGGATATTTATACTTAGCCATTTTTTCTTGAAGTCATCCACTTTGAGCTAGGCGCATTTGGAGGGTGGTGGAGGATGAAACGTTTTGACCTCTTTGACTTTCCTCTAGACATGGTGCATATGACATGGTATGAAGGATGTTTAACACTTAGAAAAAACTTTTTGCATTTGCTTGCATGTGAGGGCGCATTTAAGCATGGGAGGTGGACGAAACTTTGTACTTAGAAACTTTTTCACATACTTTGCTTTGTGAGGAGGGCGCATTTCACCCAATGAGCAGGACGAAACCCATGCCTTAGGAATTTTTCATGCTTCTTCATCAACTTGGGCACATTTGGCCATGGGTGAAGGATGAACTCCTAAGTTAGAAATTTTCAAACACCTCAAGGCCAAGATGGGTGCATTTTCAGGTAGCTACAGGATGAAGTCCAATACTTAGCCATTTTTTCTCGTCTTCGTCAGCTTCTTCATGCCTTACTATAAATAGTAAGTCCCTTGATTTTCACACCTCTGAGGCTCAGATCGTTTTGAAGTTTTAAACACTGCATCTTCGCGACCTTGTTAGCCCATTGACAGTGCTATTTCAGGTTGGCCTACTATTTTTAGCCAATTTTTGAAGGTGGTTTGCTATTGATAGTAACTGCCTGCTTCTGATACCTTCACAACTCTGTTTGATTTGAAATTCGAATGAGGCGCTCCTCACCACATGACCTGCCTGTCGACATTGGCGCATGCTGCTGACTTGCTATTTTTAGCCTGTTTCTGGAACGACTTACTATAAATAGTAAGTGCTTCGTTTGCCTTCAAATTTTATCAGCAGATAGCTTGAGAGATGCTGATCGTGGTGGTTTACACCGGTTTTCAAAAAAATTGACTTTTTACCCCTCTTTTCGGGCCCCGAAGCTGGAAACCCTAATTTGTTCTGCATGCATATCAAATGATCTTCGTTTGTTCTCGTTTCTGCTGCATTGCGATCAGCTCGTGATTCTGAAGTGTGGGAGGCAGCTGCCAGGATGCACCGCTAAAAATAGTAAGTTTCCAAATGAGTGACGATCTCCGTTTGCATGTCATATCACAGCGAAGCTCTCAAAAATATAAGGAATATGCAGACATGCAAAGAAAACCCTGACATGCAAACCCTAAAAATAGCCTTCGAAACTGAACTATGAAAGTTGTCATCTTATTTTGCATGTTATATTGTCGCAAAGGTCTCTGAAAACCCAGAAGGAATCCTCAGACATGCGTTGAAAAACTCTGCATCTAAGCCCTGAAATCTTCTCCGAAAGTTGGACTGCTAAAAATAGAAAGTTGTCTGTTTCAGCTCAAATTTTGCACACGAGCAGCTTGATGTGTTCTGAATGTAGTGTGACTGTTAAAACTTCAGAAATGCTGAAAGATTGTCTGTAATTGCACACTTACTAAAAATAGTAAGTGACTGGAATCTGATGAAATTTCAGTGGAAGCTTGCTAGAAGCACACTGATCTCAATGTTAATCCCTGCTTTCAATATATTCACCCTGTTCGACCTTGGACTGACCAGAAAGAGGGAAACCCTAATTCTCAGACTTGGCCAAATTTCACGTTTAAGTTCGATGATGGACACATCCCAGAAAGATAGACAGCAGAAAAGAGAGACAATGACAAAACAAACTAAAATCAAGCCAAAAGTTCAAGACAAAGCAAAAATTAGGGGGGGTCCCCATTTGCAATAGGGCGATGTGTGAAAAAGGTCACAACAAGAACCCAAGACGCCTCTTGGAGAGGCAAGAACGTGGGCTTTGGAGAGTCAAGTAGCGGGCTCAAGGCACGAAACGAATTTAAGAAGCTGAAACATGGGTTTCTGCAACAGTCTGAACGCCACATCAAGACAAGGAAGCTCTTTCCAGGTCTGGTTGAGCATTCTACATATCCTATTTTGTGTAATTCTATAATCTAATGATGTCTACATGTGAAAGAAAATATGTAGCTTCTATTGTGGTATATGAGACCTGTTGGTAGATTGGGTAATGTTAAGAGTGTTGACAAACAAGAACACATATTGCTGCCAGTGAGTCCTATGTAAATGCCATCAGGAAACTTTATTGCAGTCGGCTGCAGTCAGTCCTTAACTGCTGTCATAGTGGTTAGAAATCATTGCTGGGTTAGATTATACATATGTAAGTCCATTACTGGTTGGGAACGAACATTATATCTGACATTGAAGTCTCTATAGAACCGGCTGTATCAGATTCAAATATGTTTTTGTATACCCCAACGTTGATGAGAAGTGTCTTTAAAAAGGGGTTAATTTGCTTCACTGCAAACTGAGAGTGTACCTTGTAATTATCAGTCATTAAAGATACATGAAACTACTTTCCATGCTACTGTTATAGTCTGCAATATATTGCTGAGTATTTTATGAATGCTGCAAGCTGTGTAGACAGGGTAGTTGCTGTTGTTGCGTTATTAATAACTAGATGTCTGTAGAGGCTGCATACAGATGTAAACTCAGAAAATATTAAACTACTGCCCTTCATATCTGCATCATTGAGTCTTGTAAATCATCCACTTTGTATGATCTTCCATAGATAACATTTATAAGCTTCATATGGTTTTATGACATTGTTGGTCAATATTGCATGGTTGGAAGTATTCAAAACGTTCTTAACAGCATACAAATGAGCTCCTTTCAAATCAAACAACAATCAGAAATAGATAATAGCGTAAAATCAGCTCACGCAACAGTTGTTTGTCAAGTTCCAAAGGGGTCAAAACACAAATTTAGAGCAAAATTTGCACGGCTCCTTACAAAAATGTTGGATGAAAATTATGTAATCAATTTTCGATAGATTACACAACTAGGACTTCAGCCACAACTATGTGAGATATAAATCTCTCCTCTCATAAAGGGGAGGCGCCCTTCCTACTGCTGACAGAAGCTATAGTAAAACAAAATAAAGTAATTACAGAATGTACACAACACTTACGAAGTTGGGGGGGGCGTGTGTCACATTCATCCTTCTCTCTTTTTACAGAGAAGATGTTTACAATGCTTCACTGTTGGAAGTTCTCAATTCTCAATAACCTTAAAAGATCAACAAGCAGTAATACCAATACCTCTATCTTGTCAAAGCAAAGCGTAGAGGTACTAGAAGTGATTAACAATAAACAAGTAAAAGAAAAGGGAAAGCTCACGAAGGCACAAAGTCGTTCCGTAGCTTTTTCGATGGTGGATTTGTGAAGAACGTATCGTTTGTTGCATTAGAAACACAAAGTCTTCTTCGATGCAGCAATTCCTCGAACAACATGAACAATTACAAGCACAAAATCATGTAGATCATCCAACCAAAGTATCCAAAGAGCATGAACAATTACAAGCACAAAGTCTTGTAGATCATTCAACAATAGTTCAACAAAACACAAATGTAAATACAAATAAAGGATGTGTTATCTACTGAAATTGCACCCTTATCAAGTTGCAGAACTTGATACTTCAGAGAAACATGGGGACTTTTCCAGGTTGTGGGTCACCTAAAAATGGAAAAGAACTTCCGGAGAAGGCCGGCTTCCTTTGGTATCACCTAAACTACTGATCTTTGTAAGGAAAAGGGAGAAGGAGTGCATGCAAATGAAAACTAAATCCTATGGTGATACACCAAATTGACAAGAGCAATGAGACACTCAGGTTACACTTGAATACTGATGATGGATATGGGACTGCACAAGAAGTTTCTATAGATTATGCATAAGTATTTCACAAACAGGTTTGACATGCACACACTTTTAAGAAGGAAAAGCAATTTTTCACAAATCAAAAGGGTCGTGTGCAATTCAATAAATCACAATTTGTAACCTACATAATACTACTTTTGCAAAGAAAGGCATGCTAACATGAGACAAAGCTATAAGGAAATAGAAAGATTTCACGAAGTAGCTTGATCAATCACTTGAAAATGCACAATATTCTGCAAGAACCAAAAGGAAAATTGAACCATCAATGGTAACCAAGGTAAATTCTATATATCATGCTCCAAATGAGTTACAAAAGTTTGGTAATCTGAGAGAGGACTGCCAAAGTCACAACTTCAGAAAAGCATAAGAAGAAGACTTTTCAAAGAGGTAAAAAGCCATATATACAAAAACTAAAAAGTGTCGGCCCCTACCCTAGGGCTTACAAAAATGAGTCGGTTCCTGAACACGTCGGCCCCTCAGATCTTTTGGAATGAAGTTAATGCTGCATTCAATGTGCATCCCTTTGTGTCCATGTCGGTAAAGGATCGCTCCAGGGATGGCCTTTTAGATTTTTTGCAACCATCGCATTAACTTTTGGCCCCCGTGTTCGACCTCGAGACTTCTTTGAAGAGCTGCCTTGAATGTCTTGAAGCACTAGTCATTAATGTCGATCCACTTTTGCTAGCCGACATCCCAGCTGTCCTTGCGGTCTCTTCCTTTCTGGTCTCCTTGCTATAGATCCTTCTGCAAGTTGACCCTCTTCGAGAAGCAGCATCAAGCGCCCTCTGAACTGAATTCACATCCCTTGATCATCCATCGAACCAAAGTAGATCCATTTCGTTTATGCTCTATTGATCTTCCTTACAAGAATAGCCGCAATAGTCCAACTGCCACTGGTTCGCCTTTAGCTTCCTCTGATTGGTTGAACAGACACCATGTAAGATTTTCAGGCAGTCGAAAGTCGTTCAAACAGAATCGCATGTTGGTGAGACAATAACCGCGTCTCCCCGATGCGATTATACTTCACAGCAGCAATCGGCATAGCTTAGAACTGTCGTCAAGAGGTCATACCGAGCTGCAAAAGTTATATCAACATCCAAAATTAGTCGCCCAGACTATCACTATCGGCCAGACATCATAGCGAGTCCTTAAGAGTCATACCGATATTCAAAACCATCGGCAAGACAAATCGCTTTCGGCAAGAGGTCATATCGAGATATCTTTCATTTTAGACCATCGGCAAGAATCTCGGCGATGTTCAACAAGAACACACCCATCGGCAAGACAAACAGGTCGGACAAAGGTCTCAGCGAGCCTCCATCAGTCACACCGAAGAGTTAAAAATATCGGCGAGACATCATGAGTCGGCAAGACATCATAGCGAACGAAAACCCCTCGGCCAAGAGTCTTACCAATATTCATATACCCTTTTTGCAAAACCACAACAAGTCGGGAAGACATCATATCAATCGTGAATCATTCGGCCAGACCATCGCCTTCGGCAGGACCTCATATCGAGCCAGTATTCTTTACACCGAGACCATTTCGTTTCAGCAAGACCTCACCCCATCGGTGAGACATTACAACGAGAGCACCCTCTGTCGACGAGCTCAAACCATTTCGGGGAGACTCCACCCTGTTGGTGAGATATTACCCCGAACTCAAAAGACTACACCGAAGGCACAATCCTTCGGCGAGACTTCATCGGGTCGGCAAGACATCATGCCAAACCCTTCATCTCTCGGCGAGACCTCACACTGTTGGCCAAACCATACACCGATGCTAACTCCTTTCCTTGAGACCATTCTGTTTCAGCGAGACTTCTACCATTCGGAGAGACATCTCCCCAAAGCAAATCTTTTCGTCGAGACTTCCACCATTCGGCCAGACTTCTCCCCGACGGAGAGATATATAAAAACTCATGGCACCCGAAATATCTGGGCGCCCAAGGTATTTCAAATGAATATAGCACAACAGCCAGTCAGCAAGACTTTCCACTGGTCTAAGCAACTTTCTTCTCTGAGGAGTTTTGTGCCAAATTTGATCGAGGCATGCTTTCCAATAGACTTCCTTGTGAAATAGAATCAAATGAAGACCTTCCCAATGAAAACCGAACACCTGCACACTGAGCTCAACCCTTATGGGGGCCACATTTAATCCACGTGTCAAATTTAAAACATAATTTTCCCCTGATTGAGCCCGCAGGTGAAAATTGGGTAACAAGATGTAACACAAAGTTTACATGAATTACTTAGAGCCATTTAGATATCACTTACTAATCACCACCAATCTCAATCAAATTCAAACGACAATCGATCCAACGCAAAGTATGGTATGCAATTTCTTCCTCTATTGATCAGATTTAGATTCACAAAATATGAACACAAAGTTTCACAGTTTGTTGCAAATTGAGCAACACTTCGTTGCAAAATACTAAAGGATAAACAATACAAAGGAAATCCCTCATATATATAGAAAAAGGGAAGAGCAAAATTAGGAAACTAATTGAGAAAATCAAGGAAAGTTCGGTGAGCGATTTTAGGAGATCTCACCTAACTTTGACAAAAGTCAAAGTGTATTTTTTCTTAATGAAATTACATCTTGAACTTGGTGCAATTACAATTTACAAAAAGACATATAAAATGTCAGGAAATATTTACAACATGCATAATGCAAAGCATCAAAAATGTCTAACACTGGAGATCAGGAACCTTCATGTTTCCTTGCTTTGGGCGCAAAAGTCTTCGTATTTCTTCCTGGTCTCTTGCACGAACTTCTCATCCGGACCAACGGTGTAATCCACAATGGTGTGAATTCTCGTGATTGATCTCATGGCAGATGAGTGAACCTTCTTGCACCTGTCAAGATGCGTTTTTAGGTTATCCAATGTGAACCTTGTATCACAAATGACATTCAGAGAAGCCTCTAAAAAGTCTATGTTGTCAATCAACTTCATGATGGCTTCTTTGAAGATCTGGGATATTTCTGTGGCTAGCAGGAAGATACGATTTTCCTCAAGAAGTTGTCCTGGTAACTCCTTGATACCTTTTTCAAGAATCACACGATGTCGTTCGACATCTTCCTGCACTTGGTGGAGATAAGAGATTGAGTTACTTCAATTCCATGTTTCAAGGATTCTCTTGCCTCAATGAATTTTTCTTTATCAAGAATTACCCCGGCTTCCACCAATTTACTAAGCTTTACCTGTTTCATTTGTGACCACCACAACAGGCATGTTTACATATCTTTGCACTCCTGGGAAAGTACACTTTTCTCCTTATCAAGCTCTGTGGTGAGCTTGGCCAGCAAAGTAGTTTTCTCATCCGCAACAATTATAATCTGAGATCCGTGTTCTATGATCTTCTCAACGAAATCATACAACACCCCGCCTTTGGAGGTGAACTTCTCAGCTTTCTTGACAACTAGGTCCTCAATACTTACCATTGCCAGTGGTTGTGCATTAGTTGAAGATCATGCAAGTCTCTTTACAACAGTGGCATAATGCTCTGCCCTCTATTTGTACATATTGCGAGCTTGCTCCATTTTATCCAGTCTTCCAGCCAAGATGTCCAATGTCACTTGCACATGTGCTTTTGCACTTTCATTGGTAACTTTGCCAAGCTAGACTCTTGTTACTATGTAGTCCTCCATATTGACATCTCCTTCTTCTTGTGGTGGTATGCCAATCTCCGCATACTTGTGACTAGTCTTGTCGACATTTAATCTTGAGTATACTTTCACCTTTTTCTTCCCTTTAGCTTTTGGAGGGGCTATCTCTTCGAAGTCGAGCTCCTCTGGAGAAATCATTTGTTTCTTCTGCTTCGACACTTGAGATATCAACCAAGGAGGAAGAAAGGAGGTGTGAACTTCTGGATTCACTGTCAACTCTGTCGTCATTGTCACTTCTGAAGTTACCATGGGTATTGTGACAATGGGCGAAGTGTCTGTCATCATTGCTCTTGTAGACTACACATTGAGCTGATCACGTATTGATTCATTCATGAACCGATTGATGAACCGATTAAACTCAGTTTTAGAAGTGATATCATATGACGGTGATGACAAGCTAAGAATGGATGATGGAGGACTAGACAAAATATCAACCGTGTGAATGCTTGTCATCGAGGGAGTATCAAGCACAGTCGATGCTGAGGGAATAGTGGATACCTCTGCTGCAGGAATGCCTGTGGTAGGAATAGGTGATGAAGGAACAGGAGGTGGAGGAGTACTCGGATTTGGAGGAGTATGAGGAACATTGGAAATCACAGGCGATGACATTCTGGGAATTTCCTCAACTACGTTCTCAAGTGGAGACATAGTTCTTTCTTCATCATGCCTGGGTTCCTGTTGATCACACTCTTGTCTCTCTAATTCTGGTTCACCTTCGGAATCACCTTCAGATTCTTTTTCAGAATCTTCTTCAAACTCTTGTCCGCTTTCAGAAACTTCTTCTGCATCGGAGTCTACTTCTGCTGAGTCTTCATCTTCAGCGGATTGGTCGCTGGAAATACCTTCTTCATCATAATCTATCTCCTCTAAAATAACCCTTTTACCTTTAGAGCGAGATGGTTCAGATTTCGTGGTTTCTCCTTCCGGGATGACCTGGGTATCTTTCTTGCCAACAGTAAACTTGATTCTGGGACCTCTTCGTGAAGAACTGGGAACAAACGCTGATTTATTTTTCATGCGGAGTTCTTGCTGTCGGCGAGCTTCTGTTTTGGATTCTTCTCCTTCCAAATCTATTCTGAAACTTTTCCTTTCAAAACCATGCTTGTGTAACCATTCTGCGGTGTTGGATAAGATTGGTGTCAATCTCTCTCCGATGCTAGTACTTTCTTTCCTAGACCATTGAATTGCAAGCAACGGCTTCTTAGAAATTTCTTGTTCATCATAGACAACATTCATGATATCGCCAGGATCTGTAAAATCCTCTGGTAGGTCAGCAATATCAAGGTCTCTGATCTACTGTACAGTCAACCTGCAATAATCCATTTTGCGAATGGCTTCTTCATCTCTGCAATCAGCCCAAATGTCCTCAAAACGGTACTTATGATGATGACCCTTTTGCAATTCCCTTCTGACATCCCGGTAATCAAAATCAAACCTATTCCTGTAGGTCCTGATTGTCATGATTTGCATCTCAGCATAAACAGATTTGGCTTTTTGTACAGTCGGGATAGTATATCTACCGATTGTCAGTGGGAACTTGAATCCACGCTTGTGAATATTTCTTTGTTCTTTGTGCACTGAAATCAGCTGTCTGCACATCTCCATGAGAACCCACTTGTCCGAAGGATATCGTGGCAGCATGTAAGGGCAACCAGTGTAGCACCCTACTCTTAAATAACTAAATGTTGGGAATTGTAGAAATATGCATCCAACTTTACTTACCGCCTTACAGGCCTCATCAGATACCCTTCTCTCGAGAGTTAGATCAAAATTGAAAAGCAAAGGCACAAAGAAAGCATCAGTAACCCTCCTGAAATGATGGAAGCTTTCCTTCAATTCTAGTTGATAGAAAAATTTATACACAAGTACCAGTATCTGATTCCCTTTTGTGGATAGACCTGGAAATTGCCTCATTACAGTTGTTGAATACACCAGATAAGAAGTCATATAGAATTTTAATGTAGAAGGCACATTGATCAGTTGTTCATGTATTTCATCGCTGATCTGTTTGCCCCAATCAATGTGAACTTTTTGTCTTCTTATGATTCTGATGTATTCATACATCTAGTCATGGAAAGTGGATGATTCAGGCAAGCCCTTCACTCTGCTCAAGAATGTGATCATATCTTTGACATCATCTTTGAAATCACTTCGCAGGAGTCCCTTTGGCCATCTGGAAACAGTTTGCCTAGGCTTCTTCAACCATTGGCTATTTATCAGGTTTTTAGCCTTATTGGGATCAACGTCATAGACTTCTTGTGCTTTTTGTATCGAGATATCGATGTACTTCTCCATCTGTGGAACTTTAAACACAATATCAAAGAAGTCAGGGTCGAATCTCAAAATCTCGTGCCTAGAAGAATCAATCACACTTCTGCTCTCCCTGATGTAGTGGGATGCAACTTGAAGGACAAATTATGTATTGTGCACAACACTAGGGAACATAGATACCAAATGTAGGTTACTGTGTACAATTGCTCTCATAGAATCAGGAAGAGGCTTCTTCTTAGTTTTCTCTACAAAATTAACTAAGTCTTGATGACCAACCTCTATGTCTTTTATCTCTTCCACCTTGGAGACCACTATAGTTGACAAATAGACACCTTGATATTTATAGTTCATTTTGTCATTAGCTTTTGAAGACAACGGAAGTTTTGTGGCAGTCATCATAGAGCAACTAAAACTATAATCAACAACCTTGAGGATCTTGAAAAGAGACTGCAAGATGTAGAGTCAAGCGTTAGTCAAAAAACAGCATGCGGATGTGTGAAGCGAGCAACGACGATGAGGAAGCATGGAGCGAGTGACAAGGCACGCAAAACGATGCACAAAGTGGAAGGAGCAAGGTTCGGGACAAAATTGGCAAGATTAGGAATAAATAAGGGAAAAACTATGAAAATTGTAAGGGCGTTGAAAATCAACGCCCTTGCACTTTGAAGCAAGAAGTTTGGTGCAGTGGCACTGAAAATGAGCGCCTCTGCACTTCTTAGTGTTAGAAAAATTTCATGATGTCAGGGCGCTAAAAATCAGCGCCCTGACATTTTCTTCTTAGTGTTAGAAAAATTTCATGATGTCAGGGCGCTAAAAATCAGCGCCCTGACATTTTCTTCTTAGAGACTCAAATGTAAGTGTAATGTAGACCAAAAAGCGTGCCCTTGTAAAATGGAGATAGATGACATATGAAAAACGCCACTTGAAACTTGAAAACGTGAACATTTTGATGCCAACATCTGAAACATGTTTTTGACGTAATGATTTTGCATTTCTACGCCATGATATAGTGAGGAATACTTAGTCACAAAAACGTGTTTCTCACATGAGGAACCTGCATGCATGAAGCTCCCCAAGGAATGAGAAAGAACAAGAGATGTAAGGGAGAGACAAACGAACCAAAACCCCTTGGTAAGAAGAAAAAGAAGACCATGGAGCAAGACGTGATAGGAAGAAAAAACGCATGATGATGAGGAAAAAAAAACAATGCGCATATGAAGGATTATGAAACACATGAGAAAGAACAAGCAAAAACTACCGCGCGCATGAAACACAAGGTCGGGCAAAGGAAATAAGAAACATGTTCTTGCAAAATGAAAGAAAACTTGACAAGGAAATAGCGAACAAATGAAAAACGTGTTTACAAAATGGAAAGTTTCTACAAAACATCTTCAAAGAAACGAATGAAAGGAAGAAACGAAAAGAAGAGACTTACCAAGGAAAATGGCGAAACCTTGGGTCGATGCAGCAAGAGAACTCAAAACAAACGAATTTTGGAAGTAGCTTGGCCGCCCAGCACGTTGGAAGGGGAAGAAATGAAGTTAAAATGAAATGAAGTGAACCAAAATCACTTTTAAGTGATTTACAAGTGTTAAAAACCAAATCAAGTCGCCCATTTAATTGAGGCATAAAAAGTGGCACGATAAGCGAAAAATGTAAAAGACATGAAAAAACACACCTAAGCCAATTTTGGATAAGTATGGAAAAAATGTGTAAGTGCGCACATTTTTAGCACTTGTGCACATTTTTAAAAAAATCACTTTTATGCAAGAGAGCACTTTTTGAGTGCAACTGCATTTTTCACAATTTCGCTAGTATGAACAGTGAGACTTCGCAACGGAGCTCATTTCGAAGGTCTTCGCGAGGCAAACATAGGGGGATGCTCAAACTGACTGTTTGAGGCTTTGGAACGCATTTCGAGGTGGCTTGAAAATCACCTCGTTTTGGGTGCTTGAACTTCACGAACCTAGGAAACGAACAAGTTTCGTAGGGAGTTATCAGTGGAATGAGCGCTGCTAGATTCCGCGATAACATTAAATTATAAAAATACTTGAATTATTAATAAAATTTAATAAAAATTTAAAATTTTATTTTAATGTAAAATACATAAAAATATTTAGTATAGAAATATTTAAATTTTTAAAAAATTTGTTTCTATTAAATTAATTTAAATATTAAAATTTTGGTATCATTGATATAAATTAATATTAGAAATTTTGATAAAAATAAGTTTTTATTTATAATTTTTAAATTTGATTACTTAACACAACTATCATGTTCAAATTTCTAGAACAAAATTTTAAATATTTAATATATAAGATTTTAGGTAAATCTTTAAATTTTAAAAAATTATAAAATGTTCATATAAATTCTTTGAATATAATGTTTGTTTAATTTTTTAAAATAAAATAGAAAATAATATTAATATAATTTTATATTATAAGAATCTCATAACTAATTAAATCATTGCAATGGTACTAATAACGTAAACACTTATAAATATAATAATTTAATATTGGTATCTCTTTAGATAGATGTATCTAAGATAACTACATTATGTTAGTCTTTTGATATTTTAAATATTTAAATTTTGTTTTATTTAAATGATTTTTATTTGAAATATTTTGAATGTATTTAAAAAAAATAACTAACATTTTATTCAAAGAATTTATATTAAGAAAAGTTAAAAATTAAAATATTTACCTAAAATCTTATACATTGCATATTTAAAATTTTATTTTAAAAAAATTAAACAAACATTATATTCAAAGAATTTTTATTTTCATTTTATATTAAACTTTTTAAAATTTAAAGATTTACCTAAAATCTTATATATAAAATATTTAAAATTTTCTTCTAAATATTTAATCATAACTAATTGTGTTAAGTAATCCAATTTAAAAATTATAAATAAAAACTTAATTTTTATCAAAATTTTAATATTAATATATATTAAAGATGTCAAAAATTTTAATATTTAAATTAATTTAATAGAAACAATTTTTTGAAAATTTAAATATTTTTATACTAAATATTTTTATGTATTTTACATTAAAATAAATTTTAAATCATTTATTAAATTTTATTAATAATTTAAATATTTTTTATAATTTTAAATTATAAAATAAAATAAATATAATGTGATACATGAGACCCTTTTCACATTTTCTGTGACCGCATCTACCCTCCCCAAAGGAGGGAATCGCATGTGTGTGCTCGCTCCTTTTTAATTTTCTCTTTATTATGCATTTATGTTGAATGCATCTGCCTCTTCCTCCCTCTGTCGTTCGGCAGAGGCCGTACCCCCTATTTCCTCCTCAGTTGTACCTAGGGCTTCGATGGATTCTGGCTCTCCTTGCTTAGATAGTCCCAATTCCAACCCTTCACTTTCAAAACCCAAGTCATTTTCTGAGGCGGTGGCTAACGATGGTATCCCCATCAACACGAGCGCAAGGTTTTCACTTTCAAATCCAAATGAAGCCAGCGAATCCGGTAAGATCACTGGAGTTGCTCCGCTATCTTTTTCTGTTTCTCCTAATCCAGAAATGCTAGTGGAAATTGGTAAGGAAAAGAATAGGTTAAGAAATTTTTCCATTTTCTTTTCTGCTGTTGAAGTGGATAAATGTCCTCCTAGGAAATTTCTTGATGACTGGTTCCATAACTATTGGAACCTGAAACTTGGCTATCATATTTCATTTTGTCGACAGATACATAAAGGTCTATTTGTTATATGTTTTGCTAACCATGAAGCCCAAGCTGAAGTTCTTAAAAAACAATACTGGTCTGTGGGCTCTACCTCTTTTTGCGCCTTGGCTTGGTCTCTCGAGGCCATACATGAGGAAGTCCTTGCGCTTTCAGCCCCTTGTTGGATTCTAGTAAAACAAATCCCGCCTTTTCTATGGCGTTTCCTCCCTCAATTGCTTGAACCACTTGGCAAGGTCATCCAAATGGACGACATTGTCTATTTGGTCCCTCATATGGATGCCAGAATTCTTATCTCACTGAATCTGGGATTAGAAATTCCGTCTGAGATTAACATTTGCATCTTGGAAGACAATTTCTCTTTCCCCATTGATATTCTTGAGGGTTTGAATGCGTGTTTCTTGTGTAGAAGAGAAGGTCATATGAGGAAGGACTGCCCCATCATTAAGAAGAAACCCTCGCCGCCTAAACCCTCAACTTCCCAAATTTCACCAGAAAATGGCAATCCCAACACGAACTCCTCATTGAACAAAACCCCTCTTGCTATAGCTCCCGCTAATCCCTCCCCCCTGTTGACCACCAACACCTCGCCCCCTCCTCTTATCCCCTCCCCCGCTTCTCTCTCTGCTGACTCATCACCCCTGGTGAATTATGATAATAATTTCGGGCCCCTAACCTTGACCAAAGTCTCCAACAAATGCAAACGAAAGTCTAATAAGCAATCCATTTCATCTTTAGAGAACCCCCTTTCCCTTTGCCCTCAACCCTCCTCCGTTTCAAACTGCCCTGTGCGAAGCTGCAGGTAAAGAAACCCTAAGTATCTCCCACCCCTCTTGTTTAACCCTCTTGGACCACTCAACCAGATGCTCTGACCCGCCTCCTCCTCAGAGCTTCCCCCCTAAAGTCTTTTGTGAGCTTGGTGATGACTGCTTGCTCGAGGTCATCCCCGCCAGCAACTACTCCTCTGTCTCTGATGTTCACACCGAAAAGCATATCATGGACATGAACTTTTTGTCCCCTGATGAATCTGATAATGAAGATGAGCTTAAAGATGCCTGCCCCATATCTAAACGCAGGGGAAGGCGATTAGGCTCCAAGAATAAGAACCCCTCCAAGAAATTGCTAAGGGACATTCATAACAATGTCTCGGCTCAAACTCAGGGACCCACTGAAAATTGTTCTCCCCCCCGAATGTTTCCTCATGAATTGCATTTCATGGAATATTAGGGGTTTGGAATCCCCTGACAGAAGATGGATCATTAAACGGTTTCTTGACACCTGCAATTCCATGGATTTCCTGATGCTGCAAGAAATTAAGGCTATTGGATACACTCTGGATTCCAATCTCAATTTTCTTTGGAAAGATGCCATCAAGTTCTATACCAACCACCACAAGGGTAGGGGTGGGGTTGCCCTTCTGATCAGCTCTAGATGGGAGAAGTACATCTCTAATAATGGGGTCTCCCCCTGCAACAGAGCGGTGTGGGTTACTATGAATCACAATAATAATGTTTTTGGCATATGCTCTATCTATGCCTCGAATGACTTCAAGGAGCGTGCGAATCTTTGGGACTGGTTAGCTGCCCTTCCTAATATCCCCTGGCTTGTGGGGGGGGATTTCAACATGATTGAATCCCAAGAGGACAAACTTGGAGGCCTTCTGTTTGCTTGGAAAGACCTGGAGAAAGTGCATTGGAATAAAATGATAAATTCTAAACACCTCTTTGATCCCCTGGCTGGTACTAAGGATACGAATCTTGGAATTTGGCATACTTGGTGTAATTTCCAACAGGGTCCCTCCAGAATTTAGTCCAGACTCGACCACTTTTACGTTAATAAAAACTTCTTTTCTTTTCTGCCTGATAAACTCAAACACTTTATCCTCGTTACCCCCACCTCCCTCTCTAATCACCATCCCATCTCCACCTGCATTAGAATTAACAACTCTCCTATCCGCTGCAAGGGCTCCAATCCTAAGTTTTTTCTTAACACTAGCCTCCTGAAAGATGAAGACACTCTTGCTGCCATACACATCATCAAGCTCGTTAACAAAAATAACCTTCCCACTAGCACTCATTTAGATAGATGGAACAGGAACATTCTTGCTTGGCAGAATCTGCTAAAGACCATTGGGCAAAAAAGAGCTAAAGATTATAGATTTTTCAAAAAATGTCTTTCCTCCGATCTCCAGATAGCTGAAACCAACATTCAAGCCAACCCTTCAAACTATGACCTCATCTCCCATGTTGTCAAAGCCAAGGATGCCCTTAGACAACACTAACAGTTTAAAATTAATGGAGCTAAGATCATGTCCCGTGCGCACTGGCTGCAATATGGTGATAGGGGTTCTAAATTCTTCTTTAACCTCCTTAAGCACAAACAAACTAACGAAACTATAGAGAGAATTGATGTTGACAACCATGAGATAACTGACCTCGATAACATCAAAGAGGCCTTTGTTAATTTTTATCAAAATATTTTTGCTTCTGAAGATTCGGAGGAGGCTTCCTCCCTTAGACAACAAGTTTGCTCCCTCATCCCTAACAGAATCTCCACTGATGAAGCCAATCAACTGTCCAAAGATTTCTCCCTGGAGGAAATTGAAAAAGCTATTAATTCCCTTAGTAATGACAAGGCCCCGGGTCCTGATGGTCTCCCGACTGAGTTCTATAAGGCTAACATTGATTGGATCTGCCAAGATCTCCATGACCTATACTCGGAGGCCCTTGTTAGGGGTTCCTTGGGCTGCTCCATCAATAGGGGTATAATTAAGCTGATCCCCAAGGATGGAGACAAAGTGCTCATAAAAAACTGGAGACCTATTACCCTCCTCAATGTCTCATACAAAATTTTTGCCAAACTCTTGGCGCTGAGAATTGAGAATATCCTACCCAAGTTTATCTGTTCTACCCAGACTGGTTTCATCAAAGGTAGATTTATTCTTGAAAACCTGATTACTAGTTGGGAAGCCATGAATTGGTCCAACTACTCCCAGCAAAACTCTGCCATGTTTCTTCTGGATTTCGAAAAAGCCTATGACAGGGTGGAATGGAGCTTCATCACTATGATGCTTGAGGCCTTCGACTTTCCTAGGAAGTTCTGCAATTTTGTTAATATATTACTCAAAGATTCCTCTGCCCAGATTGATGTTAACGGATCCCTCTCTGCCTCTTTCCCCCTTGGTAGATCCATCAGACCAGGCTGCCCCTTGGCCCCTGCCCTCTTTGTTATTGCTTCTGAGACCCTATTCTACATCCTGAGGGATAACTCTTTCTCCATTTTTGTCAAGGGCATAACTCTCCATAACAACGAAGAGCTCTTAAATTGCCAATTTGCTGATGATACTGCTATCTTCTTTGAAGCCAAGCCTAATAACTTTGAGGCCCTGACCTCCAAACTCAACTTGTTTTGTAATATCTCTGGGGCGCGGTTGTCCCACTCCAAATCTATCTGCCTTGGTTGGGATGAGCTGCCCCCTGACTAGTTTAAAGTTTATGATTTTCAGTGGGGTGGCCCGCACAAAATTGTGTGCTACCTGGGCATACCCTTCTCTATAGATCCTTCCCTTAAAGACATGTGGTCGTGGGTCAAAGACAAGATCACTAAGAAGTTGAGTAAGTGGCACAACAAAGCTTTATCCTTGGCTGGCAGAATTCAAGTCTGTCAAAAAATCCTCTCCTCCTATAACATCTATTATTCCTCAGCCTAGATGTTCAGCAATTATCAAATCTTAGAAATTCAAAAGGCCGTCAAGAATTTTCTCTGGTCTGATGGAAAAGGTAAAAAAAATGCAGGCTGTTAAATGGGAGTGGTGCCATATCAATAAACTCCTTGGGGGCCTTGGTTTGAAGGATCTTAAGCTCCAAGGGATTGCCCTGGCTGCCAAGTGGATCTTTCACTCACTTGATGGAAATGATCCTTGGAAGGTTCTTGTTAGGAGCAACATTGAAAGAGGATTCCCCAAAAATGTGAAGTCCTAGAAAAATCTTCCATTTATTAATCTTGTTATTGGTAACTTTCCTGTTCTCGTTCAAGGATCTGCTGTCTTTAGATCCATTTGGAAAGCTTGGGATCAGGTTAAAAACTATGTTTCTAACAAGACCTTCCATGATGATAGTCATCTTTTTGGTGAAAGGTCCATTTGGTGGAACCTACATTCCTCTGGAAAACCCCTTGCCCTCTCCGAAGGCTGCTCTGCTAGACACTGGTCGAATAAAGGCATATCCCAATTCGCTGACCTCTTTGAGCATGACGTGTTAATCAATTGGGAGGATCTCAGGTTCAAATTTGACCTCCCCACCTCCTAAAAGAAGACTTATAATATGATTCTCAAGGCCTCCAAGGACCTCCCTTCTTCATGTCTTGTGGATTCTCATAGGTTCTTAGGCTATAAATGGCCGGATGGAACTATGTTATCCAAGATCAAAGCCAAGAACATCTACAATGTTATTGGTCATTCGGAAACCATCATTGATCATGTCAATTTTGTTTGGTACTCCACCCTGGACGCCCGTGCTTGGAAGAAGCACTTTGATCTTCTGTGGAAAGGTCCCACCGAGCCGAAGCTTAAGTGCTTTAACTAGCTCTTGCTTCTTGATAGACTTCCTGTTAGAAAGGACAACGCTGTGACTGATTACTGTAATTTCTGTAGGCTCCCCGAAACTGCTAGACACATTCTGCTTGACTATATCTTTGCGAAGGAAATTTGGTTTATGTTTGGCATTACTTATCCTATGATCTTCAATATTCTTGATATTGTTACTGGTCATATTGTTGGTCTAAAGCAAGATTCTAATCTGTTTTGGAAAATTCTCTCCTCTAACATTTTATGGCAAATCTGGAAGAGCAGAAACGAAGAAAGATATCAAAATAACCCCCGTGCTCTTACTGAGTCTTTTCGAAAACTCACTTTCTTTAAAAAATTTTTGCAGGTGCGAACTACCATGATAATTGAAAGGAAAAAACTCAAAAGATTCCTGAAGACAGGAAATGCCACTTTCTTCATCTATGAGATGAAGGGCGGCTACGCTTGGAGGGAGACTTTAAATAACCTGCAGCTGTTCAAGAACACTTGTAAAATCCTCTCCCAAGAGGTGAAAAACAACAAGAACTCCAATAAGGACCAGATTCTTATGCTTGCACAGATCCAGGAGATGAAATGCATTGTCTGGATGGAAGGTGCTAAAGGGTGTACTGCCTGGGTTGACAAACTTGATGACATCCTTCATTAGCTCCTTGGTCACCTTGTGCTCTGTTTCGTACTTTTTGTACCGGTTATGTAAAGTTGTATCTGTTATGTAAAGTTGTTATGCTTCTGATCTGAGGCTCGGCCTATCTTGAGCTGAATATTTTGCTCTTTGGCGTATTTTTGTATTTCCTGTGACCTCCTTATATTTAATATAAAAAAATATATATATAATGTTATATTTAGTAAAAAAAAAAAATTAAAATATAATTTTATATTTTTTAAATAACTTTCATTTATACTCTTCCTCCATAGCATAACCCTCAAAGAAAATAAGGACAATTTGCACCAAAGTTTAAGAGTGAAAAAATCTTTATAATATTATGGTATTATTTATAATATCATAATATTATATCAAAGATACCAAAATTTTAATATTTAAATTAATTTAATAGAAACAAATTTTTTAAATTTAAATATTTCTATACTAAATATTTTTATGTATTTTACATTAAAATAAAATTTTAAATTTTTATTAAATTTTATTAATAATTCAAGTATTTTTATAATTTTAAAATTATAAAAATAAAATAAATATAATGTTATATTTAATAAAAAACAAAATTAAAATATAATCTTATATTTTTTAAATAACTTTCATTTAACCCTGCAAAGAAAATAAGGACAATTTGAACCAAAATTTAAGGGCGAGAAAATCTTTATAATATTATGGTATTATTTATAATAATAGAATATTAATATTTAATATTATATTATATGATTAATATCATAATATTATAAAGATTTAAAAAACAATAAAAAAATATCATAATATATCAATATTATAATATTAATGTTTAGTATTATATTCATTTGGTTCAATTGTTTAATTGTAGCAAGGCAGGAAAAAATGATTTATCCCTTTCACTGGGCAGAGACGGCAACTTGCTGGGGAGATGCTACGGACCTGCCAAATGCACGCATACCAGAAACTGTTAAAATTTGCATTTATTATGTATGCAGTCATCCATACCCCGGTGCATTTTCGGGGCTGGATAGCCGCTGCCTTCATTATTCACCAACATCCCTCCTTCATACCAGCATGGAGAAAGACTGCATTAGGCCTCAACTCCCTGAAACCTAAATTAATGATTAATGCCAAAACCATGGAACAAACCACTCTGATTCCAAAGATGAAGATTAATTTGCATTCTAATGGAAAAAATAAATAAATTGCATAAACTTAATGTGCTATGAAAGCAATGAACTGAAGCAAAGGAAAATGAATCAGATGATACTTCAATGTATATGAAGGCTTTTATTAAAATGAGACTGATTTAACAAAAGGCAGCAATTTTTCGAGATAGATGCAAACCTCAAAAACTATATTATTTCCATTTGGGTAATGAATTTCTAGCAATAAATGAAAAATCTAAAAATAGAAAAATAATTGATTTGTCTAAGATTTTGAAAATTGGTGTAACAAGAAACCCTAAGTGAGAGGATCTCTGATGAAATTGAATCCATTAAAATACAATTATTTGGTTTCTAAAATAATTGCCACTCATCATATGTTTTCTATTTTGCATTTCCAAGCAATTTCAAGTGATTTTGGAAAATATGGCATTCCAAAGTGAATACTGACTTCGAGACAATCCTAAGTGTTCTTTTGCATCTTACAGTTTCACATCCCAAGCATTTCTAAAGAACTTCAATGCGGAAAGTGACTACCATAAAGGGAGGTGACAGAAATTGCCACCTGAATCACTCCACGTGTATGAGGTGCAAGGAAGGTTTTACACAATGATGTCTTTACTAGAAAAACTATTGTCGATGATTATAAGAAAATCAAGCAAAAACTATTGTTCAGGGTAAGTAGATAGTAGTAGTTAGGTACCACTCATTACAACCATTGTTGCATCTTCTGCATGTTCCTTCTTAGGAAGCTAACAATTTTGAAAGGCACAAGGTAAAATATTCCAAGTTTTTCTTCCTTAAGATGCTATACAAGTTGTTCATCCTCCATGATGAGCAACCTGTGCATTTAATAGCAAATGATGTGTGAGCAGATTGGGAGTGGTTCCTATGAATGATCATGATGTAAAGGAAGGATTAAGAGATATTATTGGAAAGGTGTTAAATATGGGTAACAAAGCATGTTTCACAACATTTTTGGCAACTTGTATTACATTGTAAAGGATCCAAGATCAATTTTTTTGGAACTTTATGAATAATCTTTAAAATGCAACTGCAAACATTTTCAACATTAGTTACAAATGGAAAGAAATGACCACTAATATCGTACTAATATCTTATTCTATGAGGACAAACTTGAAACTCAAAAAGGAAAAATGTACCAATTATCAAGCAAGCTTTTAAAGCCATCATCAAAAATTTTGATGAGCGCATGTTTTAGATTCACTTACAGGAATAGATATTGCTGGAAGGCCAATCAGATTTGGTGCAATGATAAAACGCATAAGATAGCCTGGAATTCAAGGAGAAAAAAAGATTGAGCTTTAAAACAAACACTTTCAATCTCAAGATAAATCCTTGCAGGGGTACATACAAGAACTGTATTTAAAAAATTTAGGTTAAATTTAAAACTGCATGTGTGATGAGGAATCCATTACAGTTAGTATCACAACCATAGTTGTTAATTTATAAATCCATGAAATCCATATGCAAGTGGGTTAGTGCAATTATTTAGAGAAAGGTTAGTTACTAATAAATTAAAAAGGACGTAAACAGATGGAAGTTGGAAGCTGGGAGTTGGAAATATTATATGTTGTTGTAAGATCTTATGTAAATATACCTACAAAAACTGATAAAAGTTAGTGTTACAGCCATACAAAACTCAATGTTCATATTTTCCTTTTTCATTTGTTGTCAAAACTGGTTATCGTTGTATGTTAAACAAATCAAATTGTGACCTCCCCAATCATTTGCAAGGTTATCATGTCAGTCTTTGTTGGTTGGTTAACAAATTTTGCATGACGATGCAGGTTGTGGCCGTTCAATATGAAATAATGACAAGGTTTGAAGGTAGTTGGTAGTATCAACAAATAAAGAAAGGTGTGAAAGTAGCTAAATTATGGAAGAAAAATCAGTTGATATCATTTACCCAGCAATGACACCCAAGGAGCTGTTGACGTGGTTTTTGAGACCGCACCAACACAGAATAAAGTTTCCCAACGGATACCCTATCTTCTCTTGAACAAAGTATTCAGCATGCTAAGTTTGTGAGTAAGATCACGCTTTCAACTCCAAGGTTCCTTCAATGCGAATAGACTCAGTTGGCTCGATGTAATTTTGCTGGTATTTCAAGGGGACTTACACAATTGTTCGACAGTTGACAGCAGACAGCGGACTAAGGGTTTTCATGTAATTCGAAGGATTTGGCAAGTGAGCACAAGTTTCCTAATTCTAACTAGAAATGAACTGAAATTAAAAGGGGTGTAGGGATAAGAATGCTCTAGTCTACTCTAAAGCGTGGGACACGGCGATCAATTCTCATAGACTTCAACCAAGCTCCGTTTTGCCTCACTTTGGACAGCTTCCGCGGAACTGGTGCAATCTTCAGAGGAGTGACTTAAGGAAGAAAATGTTTTGCCTGTGGTGAGGAAAATTTCGTCAACTTCTCTTAGAAAATATTTCTTGAAAGCACATCACACTTAACATATTTTATTTTTCATCTGGCAATTTCCAACGCCTAGGCATGCATTATTTTTCCTTGGAGAAAAAAAATTTCAACACCTAACACTTTCAACGCCTAGCAAGTTTGATTTAACTTCACCACCCTCAGGGTCTGCCTAGGCGCATAACATACTTCATGGAGAACATATTAAATTCCAACGCCTAGGCAATATTTTCTCACACCTTGGCACTTACCACCTTGGGCGCACATAGCACATGTAGAGGAGAATAATAACCACGCCTAGGTAAATACTTTCAACACTTTGCATTTTACTTCACACCTAACACACTCTATTCACCCTCCATCTTACTTCAACTTGGGCGCATACTAGCATGTGTGGAGGATTAATGTTTACCACGCCTAGCAGGTGACTCTTCAACTTTTTTGTTTTTGTCCTCATATGGCCCCATTTGGGCGCATTTTGCCTATGTAGGAGGATGAATATCTTTGACCCTTTTGACTTCTTTCTTGTTAACTCCTCTTGGGCGCATTTTGGGCATGGTGGAGGATGAAAACTGTTGACCATGTTGATTTACTCTCTTTAGGCGCATTTCAGCTTGCTAGAAGATGGAATCTTCTTCAACGCCTTAACCTTTTGTCTTTACATGCCCTGATGTGGGCGCATTTTGCATAGGCTGCAGGATTAACATCTTTGACTCCCCTTTTGACTTTCTTCTAGCTTCCCAAGCATGGGCGCATTTTACCATAGGAGGAGGATAAAGATTAACACTTAAACATTTTCCTAATTTCCAGCTTGATGAGGGCGCATTTTTAGGTAGCGAAGGATGAAGTTCCAGACTTAGCTATTTTTCTCGTCTTCGCCAACTTCTCTGCCCTGCTATTTATAGTAAGCCCTCCGATTTTTGCATCTCTGAAGCTCAGAACGACTTGAAATTTTAAACACTACATCCTCATGACCCCATTGTCCTATCGACACTTCCATTTTTAGTCGGCCTGCTATTTTAGCCCATTTCTGAAGGTGATTTACTATGAATAGTAATTGCTTGCTTCTGATATCTCCACTGCTCCGATTGACTTGAAATTTGAAATAGGCGCTCCTCACCACGTGACCTGACTACTGACATCAGTGCATGCACCTGACTTGCTATTTTTAGCCAGTTTCCAAATTGACTTACTATAAATAGTAAGTGCTCCGTTTGACTTGAAATTTCACCAGCAGATAGCCTGAAGGACGCTGATCGCGGTGGTTTACACCGGTTTTCAAAAATTCTGACTTTTTACCCTTATTTTCAGGCTCTGAAGCTGGAAACCCTAATTCGCTCTGCATGCGTATCAAATGATCTTTGTTTATCTTCGTTTATGTTGCATTACGATCAGCTCGTGATTCTGAATTGCTGGGAAGCGGCTGTCGGGACGCACCTGCTAAAAATAGTAAGTTCCTTACTGAGTGATTATCTCCATTTGCATGTCACACCATCGCGAAGCTCTCAAAAAACCCACCAGGAATCATCCGACATGCAAAAGAAACCCTAACATGCAAACCCTAAAAATGGCCTCGGAAGGCTGAACTCTGAAAGTTGTCGTCTCGTTCTACATGTTACACTGTTGCGAAGGTCTCGAAAAACCCAGAAGGAATCTCTAGACATGCAAAGAAGAATTCTGCATCTAGGCCTTGAATTTTGCCTCGGAAGCCAGACTGCTAAAAATAGTAAGTTGTCGGTTTTCGCTCAAATTTTGCACGCAAGTAGCCTGATATGCTCTGAACGCAGTGTGACAATCGGAATTTCAAAAAAAGGCTGACGAATTTCCTGTAATTGCACACTTACTAAAAATAGTAAGTACCTCAGAATTCGATGAAAATATGTTGAGACCCTGCTGGAAGCATACTAACAACAATGTTAGTCTCAAATTTCAAGTTATTCACCTTACTCGACCTCAAACTGACCAGGAAGACTCAAACCCTAATTTTCAGATTTAGCCAAATTCACGTTTAAGCTTGCAGACGGGAACGTCCCCAGAAAGCAGACCATAGAAAAGAGACAGACAGAGAGAGACACACAAAAACCAAAGCCAAAAAGACCAGAATGGAGCAAAAATTAGGGGTCCCCATTTTGAATGGGGCGATGTGTGAAAAGGTCACAACAGGAGCACTTTTCCAATGGTTTGGGTCTCTAAAATTTTAGCCTCAATCTCAAAATTAGGTTAAGTGATTGACACTTCCACTTAAAGTATAAGAGAAAGGTGGCGTAAATAATACAAAGCTCTGTTTTAGCTTAAGTGAGCATAATTTTTTCCTTGAGAGGTTTATATGATTCAACTGAACATTGGCACATTTTGATAGTGGCTAAGCCACTTAAAAATTCAGCCAACAAGTTAGAAAATGGCACAAAGGAACCTAAATGTAAAAAGATGGCAACATCAACTAAAATATCCACCTAGGAATATGAAATTGTCATAAGTAAAATTAATTCCACCAAGCACTTTTTGTTAGTGGCTCTACCACTTAGAATTCCCGCCAACATTAAAAAAGTGGCAACAATAAAGATAAATTCCACCTAGGTGTTAAAAATGATGCTAATCAATTTCTCTACCCATGTGTGTCTTTATCGTGGCTCAGCCACTTAAAAATTCCACTCATCTCTGAAGGTGGAAAAGTACTAAATTTATGCCTAAGTCTTATAAAAATGGCTCAAATGGTGACAGTTACTGCCCAGCAACGCCAAGAAAACTGGCAAAGTCACACTACTTCTCTGCCTAGCAAAATATTATTATGGCTCAGCCAATAAGTTTTTCTACCAACAAGTTTTAAACTTGGCATAACCAACCAAAAGTTCTGCCAGCATTTAAAAAATGACTCAAGTCAGCAAGGCACATGCCAAGCTAGTTAAACCACCATACAATTCCATCAACGCACATTTCATGTGGTTAAGCAATCAATTATTTCCATCCAAGGGACTTAAATTGGAAAAAACAAACTCAAACTCCACCTATATCAAGTGATGGTAGTTGGCCCTATTTTAATCCCAAAGATAACACCACAATAATGCATTTGGCCATAAAACAATAATCCCATAAAGTGGCAGAACTTCAAAGTGTCCTATATATCTAAGTGAAGATTTTAGTATCTTTTCTAAGTCTTTTATGGTTGTGTTCTATTTCTAGCGAAGCAGTGCCTATTTTTAGGAAATTTCATTTCTATTAGTTATTTAGATTAGATTTGCTTTAAAATTATTTTGCTTCCAAACTTCGTGGCTTTAAGTGTTCCACTTTAAAGCATGATTTTTGGGATTAAACAAAATTGTTTTAAGTTCCAAAGGTTGATCATTTGTAACCTATAAATAAGTGCTTTGAGCACATAAATAAGGAGGATAGTCGATGCTATACTTATGCTACAAAAACTGTTACTCAGATTTGTTGAACCTGTGATTATAATTTCATAGATTAGCCTTAATGTGAATAGTAAGAGGGAAGATTTCTATTGATGCCATTTTATTCATCTTGGTTGTAACATTGCATGTAAATTAGTTGTTTCCTCTTTAGAATTATGTGTTGTTGCTGTTAATTTTAGACCAGAATTGAAGATAAGCAGCAATAATAAAATAATGAACACAATGACAAAGCAAATACCCTGGGAAAACCCTCCTTGAGGGAGAAAAACCCAGCAACAATTAGATCTCTTATATTATAACAAGAAGAGCAGAAATCTGCTTACAATCTTGGCCAAATGCAGAAATCTGCTTACAATATTGGCCAAACACTAGGCCGATATCAAGAGAAAGCACCTCTCTTAGATGCAAATGAATAACAGATATGAAGTCTCCTTTTGTATCGATCTTCTTGAAGCAAAAGTCTGATCTGCTGTAAGTGCAAATTCCTCCTATAGTGCGAACTTGTCTTGAATTGAAATTGAATGATCAAAGAATATCAAGGCACCTTTTCATGAAAGGTCGGCCTTGTCCATTAACCAAGGCGTCTCTTCAATAAGTCGGCTTCAATAAATAAATAAAATAATATATATATATAGTAAGTCGACCCCTTGCTTTTAATATTTGAAATTTATTTATTATTTATTCTTGAAATCGTGGGAGAAAGATCTCCCGCTGCTACTCATCAACACTCCCTCTTAGCTAGGGAGATATCTTTCCAGATATCCATGTCATGGAGTCTCTCAACATGACACCCACAATGGCTACACCCATTTGTGGAAAAGAGTTCATCACGAAGTCACTCAACGTGATATCGTCATGGAGTCACTCAACATGAAGTCCACCATGGCTACTCCCATGTGTGGAAAGGAACACGTGTACAAGTGCCCATCACGGAGTCACTCAATGTGATGTTGTCATAGAGTCTTTCAACATGACGTCCACCGTGGCTACTCCCATGTGTGGTAAACACAAGTACAAGAAATTCATCACGGAGTCTCTCAACGTGATGTTGTCATGGAGTCTCTCAACATGACATCCACCATGGCTACTCCCAGAGGGTGGAAAGAACCACATCTCCGTCTCAAAGATGGACAAGGGCTTTCACCTCAAATTTCTCCATCTCAGAGAAAAATGCATTATAGCAGATAACAACAAAATCACCGATGTTGAGCCTCCCTGTCAACAAGGGCTTCATTCTTCACAACTCCAAGCTTGTCTCGAAAATGCACAAACTTCACTCTGGAGAGAGGCTTGGTGAGAATATCAGCCGTCTGATCATCAGTGCAAATATATCTCAAATGAATAGATTTCCTCAGTACCATATCTCTAATGTAATGGTATTTGATCTCTACATGTTTTGTTCTGTCATGGAACACTAGATTGACAGATAGCTTCACACAGCTTTGATTGTCACAATGAATAACAGTCGGCTCCAATGATTGTCCAAACAATCCTGCAAGGAGCTTCCGAAGCCACACTGCTTCTCGAGCTGCTACACATGCTGCAATATATTCGGCCTCTGCAGCGCTTAGTGCTACTGAAGACTACTTCCTGCTCCACCAAGAAATCATCGTAGACCCCAAGCTAAAGCAACATCCAAAGGTGCTCTTTCTGTCAGCTACACTCTCAGCCCAATCAGAGTCAGAATAGCCTTGCAACTTTAGATCTACACTGCAAGTATATCTCAAGCCATATCCAACAGTGCCATGCAAGTATCTCAGGATATGCTTGGCTACAACTAGATGAATTTTCCTTGGTTCACACATGAACTGACTGAGGGCACTCACTACATAGCAAATGTTTGGTCTAGTATTGACTAGATACATCAATGATCCAATCAATTGCCTGTACATGGTGGGATCAACCAGATCTGAACTAGCTACAGAATCACTAAACTTCTTCAAATTAGTTTCCATCGGTGTAGCCATCGATTTCCAATCCATCATCCCAAATCTCTTCAAGATATCTATGGTGTATTTCCCTTGACTTAGAATAATCTCATTCGGTCACTACCACACTTCCAATCGTAGAAAGTAATGCATAAAACCTAAATCCTTCATCTCAAATTCAGAAGCTAACTCCTTGCATTTGACAATGAGATATTTTGCTCCAGTAAGAAATAAATCATCAACATAAAAAACTAAGATTAAAGCCTCACCATCAACTACCTTGAAGTATAGATTTGAATCTGCATCATTCTTGGAGAAACCCAAGCTCATCAAGTATCGATCAATCCTCTCATACCAAGCACGAGGTGCCTCTTTAAGGCCATACAATGCCTTCTTCAATCTACATACATGGGATTCCTTTCCATGAACCATAAACCCATCTGGTTGTTCAATGTACACTTCCTCTTCAATTACACCATTAAGAAATGTTGTCTTTACGTCCATTTGGTGTAGCTTCCATCCCTTAGCTACTACAATAGCAATAATAGTCCTGATGGATGTATAACGAGCAACCGGAGCAAATGTTTCCTCATAATCTATTCCCTCTTTCTGAGAGAATCCTCTAGCCACAAATCTTGCTTTGTACTTCTCAATGCTCCCATCAACTGCATGCTTGATCTTGAAAAGCCATTTGGAAGATACAATTGATTACCCTTCAAGTCTCGATACAATATCCCAAACATCATTTTTGATAATAGATTGATATTCTTTAGCCATAGCATCTCTCCATACCTGCTGACTTGATGCTTCCTCAACACTGGAAGGCTCAGACTCAATGATATGACTCATTAATGCTACATAGCCTAGATACTTATGTGGTCTTTTGCTTTCTCTGAATGTACCTCTAGGAGCTGCATAATTCTCTGCATCTCGCATAGTCTGTCGAGCCCATAGAGGTCTTTTTCAACCTATAGCAATATCTCTTGAACCATCAGTAGGTTCTATAGGATCAACTAGATCACTAGACTCTTCTGGTTCAGTAGACTCCCTTTGAATCTCAGGAGTATGATCAACATCCATATTCTAAGGAGTCTCCTGGTCTTCATTATCTATCTCCATGTATGACCCTTTAGATCTTTTGAATGCAACATCTTCTTCAAAAGAGACATCCCTGCTGATCTCAATTTGTTTTTGTCCTGGAATGTAAATCCTGTAGGCCTTTGAAGATTCACTATAACCCAAAAATATTCCTTTCTTTCCAAATGGTTCTAACTTAGATCTCTTATCTTTAGGCACATGAATATAAACAGGACAACCAAAGATTCTCAAATGACTAACCACAAGTTTTACGCCTGTGAAGGCTTCTTCAGGAGTCATATTTTCCAATATTCAATGAGGGCTCCGATTCTGAACATACACTGCAATTCTGGATGCTTCTGCCCAAAGGAAGGTTTGTAAGTCTTGATCATGGATCATAGCTTTGGCTGCTTCAACTATGGATCTATTCTTTCTTTCCGCAACTCCGTTTTGCTGAGGATTATATGGAGCACATAACTCCCTCTTAATCCTTGCCTCAATACAGAAATTGTGGAAGCCTCCATAAGTGTATTCTCCTCCGATATCAGATCTCAAAACCTTGATCCTCTTTCTGGAAAAATTTTCAACTTGATCCTTAAATTCTTTGAATTTATCAAGTACTTCTTCAGACTCCTTAGACTTCAAAAAGTAAATCCAAGTCTTTCTAGAATAGTCATCAATGAAAATGACATAATACCAAAAACCACTCAAGGATGCCACAGACATTGGGCCACACAAATCAGAATGAACAAGATCTAGAATACCTTTTGATCTACTTTCACTACTATGAAAAGGACTCTTAGTATTCTTACCCATTGCACATCCTCTGCAAGTACCATCATGCTCCTGACTAAGTTTCGGAAGGCCAATAACCATCTTCTCCATGGATGGAAGAGCTCTGAAATGAAGGTGAGCAAGCCTCCTATGCCATAGCTCACTCGAACTGGTGGAATCATGCAACAATGCTTGAATTCAACGAATGGAAAGTCTATATAGACTCTCTTGACGAACACCAATTACTCGAGCTGTCTTGATGCTAGAGTTCTTTAGCCAAGCAAGAACTTTTCCCTCAGAAAATGCAACTTGATATCCTTTGTCCTCCAAAGCTGAAATTGATGCAAGGTTCCTCTTGATACCTAGTACGAACAAGACATCGCTCAAATGAAGAGGGATGCCAGAATCTAGGTGAAGAGAGGTGGCACCAGCACCTTTCACTGAATAGCAAGCATCATCTCCGATTATCACTTGAATGTTGGTTTCTCTTTCTACCAAATCTGAAAGATGCTATCTATATCCTATAATGTGTCGAGAAACGCCACTGTCAATCAACCATGTGCTACTATCGGTTGGAACATTCCTTGGCAGGGCAGAGATGAATAGAAATCCTACTGAGTTGTCTCTTGATTCCTTCTAAGGAGAGACATCATCAACATCCACAGTAGAAGCATGTTGCTTTGGTCTTGTTGCACAATCTCTAGCATAGTGACCATACTTGTCACATCTAAAACATTGAATATGGGAGAGATCCTTCTTCTTCTTTGATTCGGGAGCAAAATCCGATTTCCTGTCTCTATTCCTCTTGAAATTTCCATTTCTTCCTTCTCTCCCCTTCCTTCTTGAAGTTTGAACAGCAAGAACATGATTGTCTTGATTGTGAGAGCTTCGACCATTACCTCTTGCTGCCAACCTGGACTCCTCTTGAATGCAATCTGCTCTAAGATGATCAAACTTTGGTAACTTAGATCTTCCACTAATACCTTGGATAAAAGGCTCCAAGGATTGAGGAAGACCGTTTAGTGCCAACATGACTAAGTCTCTATCTTCAACTATATCTCCAATGGCATATAGTTGATCCTTCAATACCGTAATCTCCATAAAGAAGGAGATAACTAAATATCCTTTAGCCATCTTGATGTGATGGAGTTGTTGCCTCAAAGCAAGAGCTTTGCTAATGTTATTGATCTCATGCAATCCCCCCAAAGTCTTGAACATCTCTCTAGCCGTCTTCAACTCGGAGATAATAGGCACAAGGTGATCCTTCACGAAATCAATCAAGATCTTCTTGGCCTTTGTGCCATTCTTCCTCCATTGTGTTTTCTAAATCTCATCGGAAGGCTTGAGCACCTCGCTCTCCACGAACTCAAGAATATCATTTTCTTCCAATGCAACAAGAACTCTAAACTTCGAAGAGGTGAAGTTACATGCACCATCAAGTCTATCTCAGATTGTCTGGTGTAGGTATTTGTCCTATGTATCTTCCTTTCTTACTACCAGAAGATATTAAACGTTGGAAAGAAAGGGTTTTTTCATGTGCAACTTGTTGATGTGATTTTCGTGATTGCACCAACACAGAATAAAGTTTCCCAATGGATACTCTATCCTCTCTTGAACAAAGTTTCCTGCATGCTGTTCACGTGGTTTTTGTGACCGCACCAACACAGAATAAAGTTTCCCAACAGATACCCTATCCTCTCTTGAACAAAGTATTCAGCATGCTAAGATTGCGAGTAAGATCATGCTTTCAACTCCAAGGTTCTGAATACTTAGAATACCCTCAGTTGGTTTGATGTGAGTTGCTGTGTTCTCACGAGGGGACTTACACAATTGTTCGACAGTTGACAGCAGACAGTGGACTAAGGGCTTCCATATGATTTGGATGATTAGGCAAGTGAGCACAAGTTTCCTAATCCTAACCGGAAATGAACTGAAATTAAATGGGTGTAGGGCCTAAGGAGTCTATGTTCTACTCTAAGGCGTGGGACACAGCGATCAATTCTCACAGACTTCAACCAAGCTCCGTTTTGCCTCACTTCAGACAGCTTCCGCGGAACTAGTGCAATCTTCAGAGGAGTGACTCAAGATGTTCAGATCGCGATTTAGCATGAAGACACCATCACAACGACGCATGCCGACATAGAAACCATAATCGAAGTTAAGTTTCACAAAGTTCCAGTTGACCACGCAAGGCGAACCCACCGTCAGCGAGCTCACTAGTGGTATGGACAAACGAAGTCTTGTTCAAATCGAGCACCACATTCCACAATTGCTAAGTACTTGCATGAAATGAAATCTACTTTACTTTAAGCTACTTCAAGATGCTACGTGAATTGGAAGGACGAAGAAGCCTCAACAACTATTCACAACAAAGAAGAATTCACCATCAATGAAAATTCTTTTATTATGAAAGCATACATGACAACTTCTTACAAAGTATCCAAAGGGAAGACTTTCCTTCCTTTTCAATCTAAAATAGTTTGCTAAGATATTACAACTAAAGTACCTCCGCTCTACTCTCTAGTCTGACGTCTAAACTCTACTTCTAATGAATTACAAATGAGGGGGACTCCCCCTTTTATAGATGGCCAAGTCCAACGGACGGCTCAGATTACAATCGGCTGGATGGCCCAGATCGTGCCACCTCAGCACTAAACAAGATTTGCCCTAAAAACCGCCACCAAGAGGAGTGGGGTAATAAATGAGCCATAATGTCCATCATTCTTCTAGAAGATTTCGATTTTGAAACGCGTTCACACTGTCCTTGATCTTCTTCTTCACGTTGTTCTTCAACTTCTGTCACTTGAGATAACACTTAGCCACTTTTTTGCAACTTTCTCCCTTCGAGATTGAGATGTCGTCTTGGATCACTTGTTTCGTCACCCTAAGTCATCACCGCTTGATCTCGACGTTCCTCCTGAAAAACAAGCGAGGAGAAAAGCATTAGAACACTTCATAATGTAAACTTAACTCACTTACCAGGATTTTCATGCGTTCATTGCCTTCACGTTCAAATTCTTCATGCCTTAGCCAAATTTTCAATCCATCCTCTTCAAGGGCGTATCATCTTTGAGAGATTCATTTCACCTACTGGAGCCCCGACAACCTTGATTTTATCCATCTCTGGCTCGAGAAGACTATCTTCACGAAGGATTTAAGCAAATTCAACTAGGCAGTTCCTTTCAAATTCATCGTCTGGAGGATTTTACCTTGAAAGCACATTTTCTTCATTTTGCCTTAGAAAATTTTCAAATTTCCCTAAGGAAAACTCATCAATCCAGTGCCCACTTGAAATCCTCATCCTGAAGGCCGCAGCGATGCATGGAAGACCTTAAAATCAACTCCTCATCGATAATCTTCAATACCCAGAAGAAAATTTTCTTTAGAATGCGTCGAACTCATGGGTGCACAACGAACGGGTTCATTTAATTTTCTTGAATTTTGCACCTTAGAAAATATTCCTTCATCAAATTTATTCTTGTTCTTTGATCTTGAAGTATTTCTTTGCTCTGACTTGGAAAATTTTTTTGCTCATCATTCAATGTTGGCACTTTCTGACTTCATCACTGGCAACTTCACTTGGACTACAGGAAAATCTTATCTCCAGAGTCTAGGCGTATTTTCTAGAGGAGGAAATATTTGTGCCTTAGAAAATTTTTGATCACCTTGAAAATTTTGCCTTAGGAAATTTTACTCAACTCTGTCACCTTGCCTGTGGTGAGGAAAATTTCATTTCATCAACTTACTTAGAAAATTTTTCTTGAAGGCGCATCACACTTAATTTATTTTCATCTAGCAATTTCAACGCCAAGGCATGCATTATTCATCCTTTGTATTTTATTCTCCATAAAATTTCCAACGCCCTAGCAATCATCTTCAACACCTTAGGCGCATTTGTCAATTGATGAAGGATAAAACCATGCCTAGCATATTTTATTTTCCATCACCCACCACCTTACACACTTGAATTACTTTGGGCGCACTTTCTTTGTCATGGAGAATATTTTCAACGCCTAACCTATATCTCACCAACCTATACTCCTTAGGCGCACATAGCACATGTAGAGGAGAATAATAACCACGCCTAGGTAAATACTTTCAACACTTAGCATTTTACTTCACACTTTATTCACCCTCCATCTTACTTCAACTTGAGCTTATTTCTCATACTCAGGAGAATGGAGACTTTATTTCAACGCCTTCTTTGACTTCTCCTCTCCTTGGCGCATTTGAGGGGGTGAGAGGAATGGGCGCATTTGGCATGTAGTGGAGGATTAACTCTCAACACCTTTTGACTTCTTTGACTATGCTTGTACATGGGGCGCATTTTGTATGTATAGAGGGATGAAACTTTAAGCGCCACCTCTTGTCTTCACATGCCCTTACTTGGGCGCGTTTGAATATGCATGGAGGATGAGATTCTTTGACTCTTGTTGACTAGCTAAAGATGGGCGCATATTGCCATAAGTGGCGGATGAAGTTCATTCAAAACATTTTGACCTTGTTGACTCCTTGGGCGCATTTTACATGTACAGGAGGATGAACATTTCAATGCCTTAGCTTTCTTTCTTCTTTCTTGTAGTGGGCGCATTTTGCCATGTAAGGAGGATGAACTTTACTTAGAATATTTTTTAGCATGCCATCACTTTGAGGGCGCATTTCCTATGTGGAGGATGAAACTCGTTGACCTTTTGACTTTTTCCTTGCATGGGCGCATTTGATGCTTGATGAAGGAGGATATTTCTAACTTAGAAATTTTTCATACTTCAAGGCCAAGATGGGCGCATTTTACATGGGGAGGTGGATGAAAACATGTTAGAAATTTTTCAAACACCTGGAAGGCAAGTTGGGCACATTTCACCTGTGGTGGAGGATAAACTTCAGACTGAGACATTTTTCTCGTCTTTGCCAGCTTCTCTGCCCTGCTATTTATAGTAAGCCCTCCGACTTTTGCATCTCTGAAGCCCAGAACGACTTGAAATTTTGAACACTGCATCCTCATGACCCTGTTGTCCTGTCGACACTGCCATTTTTAGCTGACCTGCTATTTTTAGCCCATTTTTGAAAATGATTTACTATAAATAGTAATTGTTTGTCTCTGATAGCTCCACTGCTCCGATTAACTTGAAATTTGAATGAGGCGCTCCTCACCACGTGACCTGACTGATGACACTGACGCATGCACTCGATTTACTATTTTTAGCCAGTTTCCAAATTGACTTACTATAAATAGTAAGTGCTCCGTTTGATTTGAAATTTCACCAGCAGATAGCCTGAAGGATACTGATCGCGGTGGTTTACACCGGTTTTCGAAAATTCTAACTTTTTACCCCTCTTTTCAGGCTCCGAAGCTGGAAACCCTAATTCGTTCTACATGCGTATCAAATGATCTATGTTTGCTCTCGTTTCTGTGGCACTGCGATCAGCTTGTGATTCTGAACTGCTAGGAAGCGGCTGCCGGGACACACTTGCTAAACATAGCAAGTTCCTTACTGAGTGATTATCTCCATTTGAAGCTGTTTCGTCATGGTGACTTGGGCTCCTATCCTCCAGAGCTTCATTGCAATTGATTTCACTCAATTCGGTGGTAAATTATCAAGTTATGAGTGTTTCATTAATTCTCAGGTTGCTGGTTTTTAGTTTCAGTTTGCTGGTTTTCATTATCAGACATCAAAAAGATCAGATTTTGGTTTCATTTCCATTGTTTGAGAGCTTTACAATTTGAGAGAATCATTCTTCACATATTAGCATTATTCTATCATTGTAATACTAGCAATTTGCAAAGTATTTTGATTGTAAGGCTGTGAATTACTAGTACTAATCCAACCATTTGTTATTGCTGCATTTACTTGTACTTTTCTTAAACCAACATTAATTACCCCTGGATGGTTTACTGCCAGTGTGGAGAATAAATTTGTAACTCTCATTGTACCCACTGAGAAGTGGAGAATCCCCACTCAAGAGTGGATGCCCGCCACAGCGAATGAATTACATAGTTTGGAACTTTCATGGCTGGTTATCCACCTAATTTCATTTCAATTTTCTAATAAGTACTCCGCCATATATTAGCACCTCGCCTTCAAAGGGGTCTTGAGTGCACATTCTTGGCATTGAGTTTATCTTCAGTTTCCAGTTGTATTCAATTTCTGTATCAAGTTTTAGATCCTAGGGATCCTCTAACCATATATGCCTGCCCCTCTTCCTTAAGTGGTTTTAGGGCGCATTCTTGGTTAGAGTTGCTTTGATAGAATTTGGTTTTGGCGCTAACACTAATCAAGTTGGCCAAGTGTTGGTTATTGTGAAAAAACTTTGGCAAAAAAATTGGTTAGCATATTTCACAACAGGATTGGAAGCAATGGCGGAGGACGAAGAAACTTTTGAAGATTAAGAAACCACTCCTCAATCTCCTCATTTGGATACTGTAGCAGCTACTAGTTCTAGGCCTGAAAAATTGACTTCCATTAGGAGGGGAAAGAGGAAGATATAGATTATATTTGGTTGTTAATGTTTTCCTCATTTTGACATATGATTATATGTAAACATTTATAAACTTATGATGATGTTATACATTTAAAGTTTGAAACTACGAGTATGAATGATGAAATTTCAATTATTGAGTGTTTGATGATAATATGACATGTGTAATCTTTGAATTATGACAAATTGATAATCAAATTAGGCTCTTATGTTCTCTAAATGCATTAATTCCTTTTTTTTTTCTTTTTTTTGCCAAGTCCTAGCCGAGTTCTTCCTCGAGTCTGTGCCGAGTCCGAGTTTTCCAACTTTTCCATGAATAATGCACTCAAGGACATAGGAAAGATTGATTGAATCAAATTAGTGGTCAATGATGCTAGAGATATACATATGTTATCTACAACCACCACACTTCATATGCACTCTTCAAGACCTTCCCTAAGAAGGAATTCTTGAAACCTGTCGAGACTAGATATGCATCCTATTTCATTCTCTTGGAGAGAATGCTTGAGTTGCAAGGGGCATTGCAACTAATGTTTATGATAGCAAAATGGAATTGGTGGCCTGAATTCAAGACAGACCAGAGGAAGAGGGTGAAGGATGTAGTAAAGAGTGGTGTTTTTTGGGGTGATGCAACATACATACTCTCCAACATTACTCCAATTTTCCAAGTCATTAGATATGGGGATGCCAATGCGCCTAGCCTTGGAGAGGTGTATGAGTGCATTGATTCTATTCTAGGCCAAATGAAGGTCGTCATGCAAGAGAAGGACCCGACATTAGCATCCTACAATGAGCGCATTCAGCCAATCATTCATCAGAGATGGGAGAAGCTCAACACTCCCTTGCACATGGATACCTATGCATTGAACCCCAAGTGGTATGTGCAAAGGCCTGGTAGAGTTACACCCATATAGGATGTTGAGGTGAAGGAAGGGTTCCAGAAGGCCATCCAAAAGAATGTATGATCTTGAACAAGCTAGCATCATTTGTACTTAGTGAAAAAAATTCACCACTCTTAGGGGTTATTCTAAGGAGGCCAAGATGGATACGGAAACTATGGCACAAGAAGACCCAATTTTGTAGTGGACCATGCATGGACCCAATTGTGTGACTACATCTCTAGCCATTCATTTGCTATCTTGGGTTTCTAGTTCTTCTGTTGCTAAGAGGAATTGGTCTACTTATAGCTTCATCCACTCCCTTAAGAGGAACAGGCTTACCTCTAGGAGAGCAAAGAAGCTTGTGGTTGTACATAGTTGCGTCTCATTGACCACAAGACACTTTTGTACAAGGAGAGTTTAGTAGCACAATGGAATGTAGAGCCAGAGGAGCCAACACAGATTGATGAGGATACTACACAGATAGGGCTGATTGGTATTAGTATGGAGGAACTTGGCCATGTGGAGTCCGAATCAAGCAATTCTAGTGATGAGGAGTTTGGGGATGATTAGAGGCCTCACTTCACTCCATTTTGTTATTTTGAATATTTTGATTTGTTATCATCATTGTACTCAATGTAATCATCATTATGAAATCTTGAATATACTATAAATATTGAAATTGACATTTTCATTGTTCAATGTTAAATTGTTAAAGTTCACATCAAAGTTTAGGAGTTTCTAAGATTTAACTTTTATAGTTCTACTAGTTTTCCAAAGTTTCATTTGTAATTCTTATACTCATACATCTTTTTATAACTATTTTTCAAGTACTATATGTATTTTAGCACCACCCCTCTGCCTTCCCCCTACCATCCCCAAACTTAGGCCCTTAGTCCCCCATCCCCACGTCCCCCCGTCAGAAAACTCAATGGAACTATGGATAATTTCAAATATTCAAGAATATTCCAATGTGGGATATTACACTTGTGCAAGGTGTACAACACCCTATTCCTAACAATCATGACAATGAAAAAGGTACCACCATATCTTAAGCCTAATGAGTCAATGTGCCTTGTATTTAGAATATTTAGAACCTTTTGAGCATAATTTTAATAACTAGCAAAGACTAGAAAATCTGTCATTATTGCCAAAGCTATAGTTGGTGTGCTATGGCTTTATATGCTTATGCATAAAATATCATCCCAAAAACATAAAGCTTTATATAAAATTTCATTGGTGGAAAGCAAGAAGCAGCATTACAATTTGGAATTTGAAAAGGCAATGCTTACCTGATGTTTCAAAATCAGTCTCTCCAATTTTTAGAGAAGATGATGGTATTTTTGGTGCCGTCATACTGCAAGTGTACAAACTGTGTCATCTTCCATCATGCAAAAGGTATATATTTAAGTTGGATGATTGTATATTAAAGATTGAGTCCATGCTAGGCCACATACCCTGTTGTAGGGGTCACTATGACATCAACATGTTTGAATGCTTCCATATGGTAATGCATGATACGTCTCCTGCAGAAATAGATACAAATTAGGATTCCAGCTATAAACGGATTACAAGGGAAGTATCCACAAGGATTAACACCAATCTTAGGTCTGCCTTGCTGGGTTGTTTATACAAAAAATCAAGACTAAATAATTTAGTCCATAATCTGAATAAAAATAATCATCTTCAAGTTAATAAATTACTTAAAACGATGATAAAAAAATTATTTACATGTTCAATGAAAAGTGAATATAAAACAAATTTACATGAAGCCTATGAAACATGACTGATCTCCCAAAGGTTGGAAAGCCATGCACAGCCTCCATATTGAGATCATGTACAAACTGTAAATTTTCCACATATTATTATCATTGGTCTTGGACCAGATAGAACTGATAGGATTTTCCTTACCTGAGAGATTGAGCAACTACATAATCTGCAGCCAAAAAGGACTCGAAAAGGGCCATATTAAGGCGGACATCATAGGACAGTGCCATCCGTTGTCTGTTATCAAGGATTAGATTCTCAGATACAAAAACATCTCAGTTCTGATTTTTGCAGATTCAAAACATAATAAGAATAGAAAGAAAAAACATAGATATATAGCAGAGTAAAAGTATTGATAACCAACAGACCCATTCTCAAAGTGTGGATATAAATGATTGAGTGCTTCTGATCCAATGGAAACAAGGTGTGCCATACGCATTTCCTCGAGTTCTGGTAGTATTATCTCCCTTGTCTTCAAATGAAGGATTTTCAAAAAATATCATGTTCTCAATTTGTTTAGAAAGTCATAACACTAATTAGCTGCTTGTTTAAGGAATAGAAAAGGTAAGAAAAAGAATATATCATCTGATAGTATTCTTTCAAAAACATGCATTTGCTAGAGGCTAGGAAACCTTACTTCAATTCCAAAATTGTTATTAAGTTGAGTGAGAATCCACTCACAAGCATCCGAAACTTCATTAGAATACACATCAGCAAACCACTGCAAAAACAGCAACTTGTGTTGAGAGATATTGCACTTAAATTTTTCTTTGGTAAATCATTAAATTATAAACTCGTTGAGTTCATAGTTTTAAGCAGAAAAGGCAGAAAGTTATTTTACACTTGAATATTTCCCAAGTTTGAGTGATCCCAAAACATTCAAATTATCAGTTGTCCCCAGCATAGGGAAGCAAGGAGGCATCTGCAAAGAGGATTATACCAAAAGTTGTAAAGTTTCGAATGAACCTATTAATAAAACAATTATCATGAGAACTTTAATTGCATTATATGACAAAGCAAGTAATTAAGAAAACAATCAAAGACATCGGTTCTTTAAATTATATTTGTATCATCAAATGGCACTTCATCATATAATCATAGCTGTAGAATGTTCAAAGAATTGCAAGGATTAAAAAAGCATAAGACAATCTCTGCTATAGGATTCTAAACAAAAGATCTCCAAATAACAAATGGGAATTGATGTTCCCATTAAGTAAGAGAAGAAAACTTAATTTGGATAAAACTTTCAAAGATAAATGTAAACCTGTTGGAGGAGGTGGATTTATTAGAAATGTAGAAATATTGATGTAAATTCATAGTCTCTATATAGTGTATTTGCATATGAACTTAATAATGTTACAGAGTTTGAAGCTTTCCTATTTGGATGAAAGGTTATACTAGATCTTATCACTCACTTAGAATTGGAAGGAGATTTAGAGATAGTAGTGAAATCCATATCTTCTAAGATCCGGAAGCTTTCTAGTCTGTTGGAGGCAACTATAAGCTTAGCAAAAAGATTTAATCAAATTTATTTTATTCATTGTTATTGCAGTCTTTCAATAAACAAGTGATGAGCACATAGTTATATTTAGACGAGGGGGAGGGGGTGGCGAGGGGGCAAAAGGGTGAATCAATATAATACAATCTTTTACTTTTCAAAACTTAGTCAACCATAGCAATAACACACATGCAGGAATTAGCAATTAAGAACGCACGATTTACATGGAAAACCTTGTGGGAGAAAACCACGACAAAATATTGCTTTTATATATATATATATATATATATATATATATAGATCTTCTTTGTAGACACCAACCTACTTCTTTTACAAGTCTTCCTTTGTAGGAACTAACCCACTGGAGACACCAATCCCCACAACAGAATTTGTAGGCACCAACCCACTAGAGACACCAATCCCCACAACTAAGCACCAACTCAGCAAGAGACAGCAATCTCATCTTTGATAGACACCAACCTCCAAATTCTCCAAAGGATGATATTGTCTTCACAAAGATCCGATTATAAATGCACTTTATTTCACACCTTTGCTTATGGATCATCTGACAATTATCACACAAGTACTTTATTAGAATAATGTAATGTTACTTTAATTGTCATCTTAGTTAGGTTAGATAGTTTCTAATTTCGTCTTCAATTAAGAAGTGTTTCATTTAGAAACATCGTCTTTGTAAAAAAAATTAGATAGCCTCCATCTCCTTTGTTTAATCATCGAATATTTTACCATCTCATTTTGTAATATGGTATCAAAGCCACCAAGTAGGAAAATTTGATTTTCTTAAAATCTTTTTTCTAGCACTCTATCTCTGGGCTCCTGCAATTTGTTTTTTTTGGAGAGTTCATGGTTTTTTAAAAGGTGGAAAATCGCGTGAGGATCTAGTTTGTTTTTTTTTCTAGAGACCAGTTTAGTGAAGAAAAAATCATCGATTTAAAGATGCACGACTTGCCCGCGACCTCCTGACTCAACCTGCAACGAGATTTTTTGCACCAGTTCTTTGGGCAATTTGCAAAAAATTGCGATTCGTATTTATGGGTTTTTAATATTTTTTTCTCCCTGGAAAAAATTTTTGTTAGGTTTTTAATATTGTCACTAAGAAAAAAAAAATATTGATGTGTTTTTTAATAATTTTTGGCCCTTTAAAAAAAAAAAAATCTATCTAGATGGGTTTCACAATTTGTCCCTATAAAAAAATTATACTTGGGTTTTGGTTTTCTGATTTTTTGCCTGAAAAAATCATGGGAGGGTTTATAATTTTTTCCTAAAAATTATTAAGGGTTTGCTCCTGTCAAGGTTTTTGCAATTCGGGAGGGCTCTCTGGTTTCTGAAAAGGTTTTTGTGCCAGCTACTTATTTGGTTTTTTCGATTTTATCCTCAAAAATCATTACTGGGCTTCTGTAATTCGCAGAGTTGTGTGGGATTCATTTGAAAAACAATGCTTTGTAAACTTCAGTTTCAAGGTTTTGCGATTTTTTCCTCAAAAATCGTGGTTTCTTGCAGTCTGTTCTAGAGCGTCATGCTCATCTGCAAAACTTTGGAGGGTTTGCCAATTTTTCCTCAAAATCATGGCAGTTGTTTTTCGTTGTCTCTGGCTACAAGGAGGGACAGCTTTGTTACCCAACATCAAGTTGGACTTTTTTTGATGATTTTTGGTTATTTCTAGAGGGTTGGTGGCAAAGTCATCTCAAGTGGCAGAGTCAGTGGCAAGCTCTTGTCTTTTCTTGCAGAAGAGTTTTGAGAAGAAGGGGGCAGCCTTCTCTGTTATTTCTCTTGGCAATTAGAACGATGACCATTAAGGGAGGGTATTAGAATAATGTAATGTTACTTTCATGGTCATCTTAGTTAGGTTAGATAGTTTCTAATTTCGTCTTCAGTTAACGATTGTTTCATTTAGAGGCATCATCTTTGTAAATATTTAAGGAGCCTTTGTCTCCTTTGTTTAATCATCGAATATTTTACCATCTCATTTTGTAATATGCATTTCTTCACGACTTGGTTTGTAGATGATGTAATCGCTTTCCTTCACAAGTCTTCTTGAGAATGATGCAACAACTTTCCTTCACAAATTTTGTCTCAAATAAGCAATACTTTCCTTTACAATTCTGCTCTAATTTCACTTATAAATCAGGTATAAAGTCTTCTATAATTCTGCTCTAGATCCTCTTGCAAGTCAGCTATAATTTCTGCTCTAAATCCCTTTTGCAAGTCTGCGATAATTCTGCTGTAAATCCACTTAGATCTGCTCTTGGATTTGCTTCAAATCTGCCTTCGGATCTGCCCTTAAATCTACTAATATATAGAACTTAGAAGGATATTCCATGTAAAAACTTACATCTCACACCTCTACTTTGCCTTATTTTATAGCTCATCCAACATGCCCCTTCGCCCAAAGGAGATGACTCCCCCAAGAGGGGCGATCCTTCCAAGAGGCATTGGTCCTTACAAAACTATATTTAATTATTTCTATTTTCATATTTATATCCCCAAAATGTGGCGCTACACTAAGGGGGTTGGCCACATCATTTAACATTTAATTTTGAGTCTTCAAACATTGGCACCAAAGGATGAATCAGCCCAAATAAATATCCAATTTTAAATCTTTAATTTAAACATTAAATCCTATTAGATCGGCCAGCATAGTAATCCCTCAAGTCCTCCATTTAAACTTCAAATATGATTACCCTTTTGACCTTATATCTCTGCTCAAGACATCTTATGAATCTGCTCCAAATTGCCTTATAAAACTGATCCAAGTCACCTTAAATATGCCACTTCAATCTGCTGAAAATGACAAACTATCCATGCCCCTTTGACATCAATGACAATATTTCCAACAAAGGTGTTGGTCTTCTACAGAATGTTGTCCATAAGGAATTAATAGAATTTCTCCTGCCTCGAGCCCCCTTTCTAGTGATAATTTTTTAAGGATTCACTAACTTAAATTTTTATTTTACATAAGGAACAAAATAGTATAATACCTTAAAAGAGACAAAATAAATTATGATTTCAAGCTGGATAAGAGGAAATTCCAATTGAGAAATCTAAAGTTGATGCGCTTTTTCATTCTTGCTCACAAATAAATCTGATTTCAAAAGAGTTGGTGGTCAAACTTGAGTTGGAAGTATATGATCGGCCTAGTCCTTATTGGTTGGGTTGGGTAAAACAAGAAATGCAGATAGGGATGAAACTAAACAGCCAGCATGCTGTGTTTTATGTGGTCTCCCCCCAAACAGCCACAACATATCAGCTGTTTTAGCTCTTCCTATGTAGAAACCCTAGTTTCCCCTATTCTCCGAATCTGACAGTTTTCTGAATCTTTTCTGACGTTTTTGGTTTTTTTTGCAATTTTTGAGTTTTTTGAGCAATAAATGAATGGTACGATTTTGCTTGAAAAATAATAATAAATTTAAATAAAATACTTCTACTCAGATAACAGGAGATTTTGATGCCAATACAAATGCCAATCTATTATTTGTTCTTACGGGACAGTTACATAAATGATCTACTGACATGCAATGAAAAAATAATAATTTTTAATGTAAAAACCTGGTAAACCAGCAACAGCTGAAGGTACAGATTTGGTACGGCTGAGTTAATAAATGCCCTTCTCCCTCTGAATGGTGATTGCAGATGACTCCCAATATGCAGGCGCCTCCAGTGATGAAGGTTTGAAACAAATCTAGAAGGCGTTTCTCAAAGGATGAAGAAACACGTCTTTTGAGCAGGTACGGCCTGACAGATTAGTACGGCCTGTCAGTAACAGCATTAAAGATTGTACGGCCTCCTCAAAATCAATGTCCAAGTCTCTGTATTGGTGCACCTAGATGAATAGATACTCTCTGAATGCGAACACTGAATAAACTCTGAAGATTGAATATTCTCTGAAGCTCTGTGATTCCTCCTGAATGAAGAAACCTCTGCTGCAATAAATCAAGTGGTATTTCACACCCTCTGAATTGCTTCCGATGGAGATGGCTCGTTCCCCAAGGAATTTGAACTTGAAACCCTAAAGTCTCTTGCTCAGATCAATTTGATCAATTTCTCAAAATCAATAATCTCATAATGACACAATTCCCAAGGCAAATGCACTATAAGGCTGAAAAGTGCGATTTCCTTAAAAATAGGGTTTTAATGAATATTTGACTTTTAATCTTTTAATTTCTCCATAGTCTCAGCCAAATATTTTAATATAAATTTAAATGCCAAAATGACCCCTTCTGATGATGGCGCACCCCTCAAGAAGAATCACTTAAGTTATAATTTAATATTATAACTTTATATTATAATCATTAAATAATTAATATTTAATTAATACAATTAAATATTAATATTTCTCCCGTTATTCATCCGATGACTGTTCCGTCTGAAGCTGACGAACACTGAAGTGATTCTGAACGCTGCCAATCTCATACTGCTAAAAATAGCAGGGGTCCCACGCTGACCGCCAGGAACTGCTAAAAATAGCAATTCTGCAAAAAGTCTCCGATCGAGCCCAAACGAAAGACTATTGATCAAACTCTGCTAACTGAAGCTGAGCCAAGCTCCCAAGTGACCCTCTATCCAGTCTATTGGCCTACGAGGGTCGTGTGATAGGCCAATCCTGTACTCCGAGAGATGTCACTGAGAAGGGGGCATGACATCCTAAGAGCTAACTAAGCAAAATAAAGTGAAGTTTGTTATTAATCAATATTTTGTTGTTGAAGTCAAACTATATGTTGTACCTCTTGATGTTTGTAGTTTATTCCTTGGTATCCCTTATATGTATTTGAGAGATGTTATCTCCTCAAAAATAGGCAACCAATACCTATTGGTGAAGGATTCTAAATGTATTTGAGAATTGTTATCTCTCCTTAAGAAGAGCCAACCAATACCTATTTTTGAAGGACTCTAAACACATCAACAAAACCTATCAAGGTAAATCAACAATCTCATTTGTAAATGCTACTCAGGCTAAGAGGTTGATCAATGCTAATGGGAAATTTGCAATGTAGCAAGAAGAGCCAACCAATACCTATTTTTGAAGGACTCTAAACACATCAACAAAACCTATCAAGGTAAATCAACAATCTCCTTTGTAAATGCTACTCAGGCTAAGAGGTTGATCAATGCTATCTCCCACCCATGGGATGTATATCTAAGATTGAGACACATCTCCCATACTAGATATAGGTACAAATACAGCTTTAGTCTTAGGGGATGTCTTAGTTGCATTTCCAAGCATCTCCATCTTAAAAAACCCTAAAATTCGAGTGTCTCCTAAAAAAACTGTTTGTATTTTTATAAGTTTTCCATGAATAAGCTACATTTTTCTATGTTTTTGAGCATTCAAAGTTGCTCCCATGAGAAGTTTGTATTTTCCTATGTTCCATGGGGACACATCCCCAACCCTAAAACTAGCATCCCCATCCCTTATGGTGCTTCTAAGAAAATGAGATGGTAAGGGTGTCCCCTAGCCATCCCTAATTTTTTTCAAAATGTGATGTCCCCTTTTGGGATCACCTTATACTTTGCCCTAAAATCACAATTCCAAATGAAACCAATAGCATGTTATAGCTAAAGATATAATTCCCTACTCAAAATTGAGATGATGTAATTTTGGTTATGGAAACCTACAACCACATTAGATAATGATGATAGGCATAATCCATGAAATACATTTAATTCTAGGTCTAAGAGAGATTATATATATCACTATAACAAGTCCCAAGGACTATTTGAGCTCAACCATAATGAGGAGGATGTGATGAGGTGCCCCAAGTATCCTCTACCCTAGGTCCAACAATAGGACCTTATCCTTTGTGGCCTCATGTGGTCCTTAACCAATGGTCCTTAACCATCATCATGAGGTGTACCTAGTGAGGGCTTTACACAGTTCTCCTCCACATGCCAAACCCTCCTCTTACGATTGAAGACCCTTCTTTATTTACTTCAACAACTGATTCAAGTGGGGATAGTAGGGGTTACAATAGGGTGTCCTTGATCCTCCACCCTAGCCTCATTTCATCCTTAATTGATGGTCCTTCACCATCATCATGATCATGAGGTGCCATACCTAGTGAGGAATTATTCATAGTTCTCTCTCCTTGCATAATAGGGTGTCCTTGATCCTCAACCCTAGGCCCAAGGCCCAAGGATAGGACCTTATCCTCCTTGGCCTCATGTGGTCCTTAACCGATGGTCCTTAACCATCAACATGAGGTGGCATTCCTAGTGAGGAATCATTCACAGTTCCGCCTCCTTGCAGTCCTGCCTCATCCCTTCATGACCAAGTATTGCCAAACTAGAATCATACCATTGTTAATAATATCAGTAATTTATGCTACATAATATGCTAATATAACGGTGTTTAATATATATATTTATCTAATTAAATAAGCATCATACAACAAGATTTGATTATGTTGTTACTCTAATTGAATCAGTTGTATATGTGTAAGAGCTTATGTTGTTGGTCGTGTTGGCGTTTAAATTCGCACCTCTGGAATGCGTATTTGAAACGGACAGCTATGCACAGATAAACTGCTCTTCAAATTAGGAGGGGAAGCTCCCTCTTGCTGATGGTGTTGAAAGAAAGTAAACTAAGAACTAAGTTGCCTATCTTTTTTATCAGCTTAGAGCACAAGGTTTATTAAACACAAACGCCGCAGCTGAGATTTTCGGATTTTAAGAATTTCAACTACAACTAACTTAAACTAAAGACGTTTCTAACTTCTCAAGTACTAGCAGAGCAAGAGAAACTAGAAATGAACGAGGTAGATCTTCTGACAAAATACTTCAATAAACTTTCTCTCAACAAACATCTACACACTTCAATGCAAGTTGAAATCAAGATCATAAAAGTAGAACATAAATAACGGAAATCTGAGATTTTGGACCAAGGCAAAGGAGGCTCATGATTTTATTACTCAAATTTCTGGAACAAAACTCACTTCTAGCATGCCTGGAACAAGGAATTGCATCTAAAGAGGCTTGCAATCTTGTTCTTACACAATAGAAACAGCAATCACACTAACTCCTTGTTGGCTAAAGAGGCTCAACAATTTGCTTATCACAACACAATTGAACAACACTCGAATAACAAATAAAAGGCACAATAGGCTCAGCGTTTTGTAATCACTAGAATGGTTCTAACACAAAGTGAACTGACACTGAATAACAGCTTGCTAGCTAAAAGAGACTCAGCAATTTGCTATCACAATAACCGTTAAAGAAAACTAATGAGCAAAGGCTCTTATTTATAGACAAGTAGAGGAGTAGGGAACCCTAAAATCTCCTTGCTTTCACAATCTAGGGCTTGCTCAGCAAGCAAGCTTTATTACTAAATCTAGAAAGAAGATAACATCTAAAACCTAAGAAAGCAGAAAAAGCGGGAAACGCCAACTATTACATTTTATCTTCTTTCTCTTCTCAAAGAATGGATAAGAATTATTCCAAGAATAGAAAGAAAGCGGGAAAGAAAGCTGCTTTAAAGCTCGATCACATCCGCTAGAAAATTAGAAACTGTGTCCCGTTCGGTGCATCTATGCCCTCAATAGTAAAACACCGCTTTTCTAGAATATCTTCAGCATCAACAACGGATCTCAAGAAATCTTCGACCTCATTGGCCGCTTTTTCAAACCTTGCTGACATCATGGAAGTGTGACTTGGCAGAGTCTTATGTTTTCTTTCGTTCACTTCAATACAATCTTCTTGTTGTATTTTTCCTTATGCATCTCCCATATCCTTCCACATTCACCCTTTGAGATAGTAACGCTTTTAGGCCATGGGGGAATGGAAAAACACTTCTCGATCATATCAGGCTTCAGACTACAAATCAATCTACCATCAAATGACTGGATCTCCCTAGTAGCCGGGTTGTAATGCTTTACGAACTCAAGACTCTGAACCGCTATAGGAATAGATGCTGCTGTGAGGAGTCCAGAGTGTCCCAGGTTCCTGATTGAGGTGTTGCCTACGCTCTCCAAAGCGTGTAAATCAAGCACTGGCGTGATATGATGCAAGTCTCTCTCAGCCGTTTTGATGAAATCATGATAGAGAGCCGATTCAGACTTGAAAACATTGGGAGTGTACACCATTTCAGAAACCTTGAAGAATGACTGTAAACTCGCCTAGGTTCAGACAAGTTCTGAGCAACTTCTATTTTAGAATGCTGATTTTTCTTCGCACCAACGAACAAATTTTTTGAAAATTTTCTAAGATATGGGTTTTACTTTGAATTTCGTTGCAAGACAACCCAGATCGTCTGTTTTTGAAAATTTTGAATTTTTATTGAAAAAGCAGCAAACCCTAATTTCTTCAATTTTTATGAAAAAAGCTGGCACCTGGGCATTGTTCAGAATATGATTAGAAATGGACCCAGTTGATTAGATTTGCAAAACCCTGATGGCTGATCGAAAAAGCAGCCAACCCTAGAATTTGAAACTTTCTTGAAAAAAAGCCTATGATATGGGTTTTCTTCAGAAGACTGATTTGAGAAGACCCAAATGATTAGAAACTAAATGCACTGAGGATTTCACTGACATGCAAATAAAAAGCAGCTGCTGCAACTTGATGAAATTCTTGAAAATTTCTTCAAAAGAACGAAGTGAAAAAACCCAGATGGCTGAAAATGAAAAACCTTGGCCTTCTCCTTGAAAAACTTGATCTTTTGGATGAAAAAGCTTGAAAAAGCAAGGGTTTAAGCTTGCTAATCTGAAAAATTAGATGAAAAACCAGCAAATATGAATTCCTGGATCATAAAAATTCTTCAAACTTGCTGCTCCAACTTTCTCCTCTGAATGCTACCTGCAAAAATAATGAAAATTATATGAAAGAAAGATGTTAAATAGACTTAGGGTTTTGTTTTAGGTTTGCTTTTTTTTTCAAAACCCTAAAATCTCAGCTACACTGAATTTGGACACCATCTTCCTTCTTGCAATTTTGAAACTTTTTGAAAATCAAAGAAATTCTTCTAAGGCATGAGAAGATGGGCGCCTTTCTTCACCAAGGGCGCCCACTTTAAGCAGTGTTAGTCAATTTTTTGGTATTTTCAACTTTTCACCATTTTGGCCCCCTACTTTGCCCTCGATTTTCGGTTTGCAGACTGATCCGATAGGCGAGCTGAAAGATCCATCACGGAGCCTGACTGATTCTGAGAAGGTTGTTCTGAGGCATCTCTGGCTACAAACTTCATTTCGGCCTTCGAATTCATGAGAGCCTTTCTTCTCCAGGGGCGCCCATTTTGTCCAGAGTTAGCCATTTTTTATGATCTTCAACTTCTTCATTCACTCTTCTTCTACATATGATCTCGTCGAATCTAGTGACTCGAGCGTCGGATTGACTGATGATTATGCTCGTTGCGTAGCTGGAGAGATATTAAGAGGGGTCTCCTGGGAGAAACTTCGCCAAACAGTGAATTTTAGGCCCTCAAAAGCTTGGGCGCCCTTCTTGGCTGGGGGCGCCCATGTTCACCAAACTTAGTTTATTTTTATGAACTTTCACCTTGCTTCTGAACTTTGATTCTTAGCTCTCGTTTCACCCTACTTTCAGCTACTTGTATCTAGTGACTGCGAACTCTGATCGACGTGTTGGATATCTCGTTGGAAAGCCTGATCAACTGTGAAGAGATCACGTTAGAGACACTTTTGTGAATTCATCTGTTTAAGCCCCTGAAAACTTGGGCGCCTTTTCTCTCTTGGGGCGCCCAAACCTTCCAGACTTAGTCAATTTTATCTGATTTCCATCTTCAAGTTTGAAACCCTCATTCTGTATCCTTGACTTCGATCTGAATTTTTCGGAGGATGACCAGTCGGATGATCTGAAGGAGACAGGCATGGCGAAGCTGGCTGAATACTGAAGAGATTGAGCCTATTCTCAAACCCTAACTGCTGAGTTAGGTGCTTCAAAAAGTTGGGCGCCCTTCTTCACAAAGGCCGCCCAAAGTTCCCACAGTCAATTTTTGATATTTCTCATTTTCTCCACTCTGACTTCTTTGCAAAATCTCTCTGTTCAACGCTAAATCCCGGATGACTAGATAATCAGATGACTACACCGTCAGACTCGTCGCAGAGCTGACAAAGAATTGAACAGCTTTGGTTGGAGGCGCAAACCCTAATTTTAAAATTTAAAGCCCTAAAAAGGTGGGCGCCTATCTTCACCTAGGGCGCCCAAGTCTGGCAGTGTTAGAAAATTTTCATCTTTTTATCTTTTTCTTCATTCTTCGTGCTTGCTCATGGACTCACCTTCTGTTGAACGCCTTGAATGTTGAATCTGACACCTCGCAGCCGTCTGACCTCCTTTGATAACCTCGAAGCGCTGTTATGCTTCTGAAAAAGCAGAATAGACCCACTAGGGCAAAACTGATTATTTTAAGATTCTGACTGCACGAGCCTAATATGGACGTATTTTGAGCCAATCAAAATCAATTTGGACCCTGACGGACCAACTTTCTATTTTTAGAAAGTTTTGCCAGTATCCGTTTCCAAAGAAACCCAGACAAACCTAGAAAACGTTACCAATTTTAGAAAATTTCTAAAAATAGCAGTTTTCCTAAAAAGTAGGGATGAAAAACTGAGATCTGGGTTCTGTAGGTTAAGCTGCTCTGAGCAGACCCAGATCGTCAGATTTTGACAATTTTGCGTTTTAACCCCTCATGCAAGACATGCACACCCAAATTTTGACCTTTTTGACTGTTTTAACAAGACTTTTACTCATTTCTTCAAAATATCTAAGTGTAACAAAAATTTTAATTTTGGGGTACAACAGGTGGATCACTTTTGCTGTTGTTTATCCACTGCAGATTATGTATATATAATACTTTGTATTCTTCCTATGATGATCCAATTGTTGTTGTTTGAACTTCTTATACCCACCAAAAGCTGAGAGACACCCCCTTTCATGGTATGTCCTTGTCAAGAGGTATGTCCATTCATTTAAGGGGATAATTAATACTTATTAATATTATCCCCTTAATATTATTGCTGGCTTTTACTGATCCTTGCTCCTTGCATTATGCATAATCACTGCCACTTAGGTGAGAATAATTGTTGCACCCTTTTGATCATTCTAATCACTGCCTTTAGAAGAATGTTTTTGTTACTGTTTATTAATAATAACTCCCTTGTAATTGATCAATGTTGATTCGCTGGCCATTTGGGAATCGCTGCTTCTTTTGAATGAAACTTAGACCTTTTAAAGAATCCAAGAATCCAATCGGTGCCCTTGGAATATATTCATTGCTGTCTTTCTGTATGCAGATTTATTTCTGAATAATTCCATTTTCTGATTACACCTGCTGCTATACTCAGAAATATATTGCAGAGTTCTCATTTATTTTTCCATCCATATATTTATATCCTCAAATCTTATTTTATTTTTATATCCACAAATCTGAAGAGAAGCATCCTTTAAAAGGAGATAATCTCTTCAAAGGTCATGATTGTTCTTGAATATCCACCGCTGCCTTCTAACATAAAACTAATCGCTACTTGAGCCTTTATTTGTTCGTTGTTTAATAACCAAACTTTAATTGCTGTTTTTCTTAGAATGATTGCTGACTACATAAACTTTATTAACTTCCTCACTGCCTCTACATTATTTATGAATGCAGCCTTCATAAATGACTCCATAAATCCTTAAGCACTGCCTTTCATCATTGCTATTGTTTACTAATTTTTATATTAGTATATGTGTGTGTGTGTGTGTGTGTGTGTGTGTGTGTGTGTGTGTGTGTTGAATAGGACAATTGAGAGAGGGGGTTGAATCAATTGTCACAGAATTAAACCTTTAATTTAATCACCGGAACTAATACTTAATACTACTTAAATGATTAATCGTCAAATGCCAATGCAAAAACTCAAATCCAACACATAAACACAGTAACACCAGATTTACGTGGAAAACCCAATGAGGGAAAAACCACGATGAGGATTAACTCACACTATAGAGAATATCAAAACCAATTACAAAAAGGCTCACTGTCTGAAACAAGGACTCACTGTCCACAGGGCTACAACCCGGAGGGCTCACTGCCACAAAGATACAAAGAAGACAAAGAAGACTTGTTACAGAAAGACTACAATCCCAATGCAACAAAGGATTTCACCACAGCCACTCGATCAACTTGCATGAATGATAGAGTTCGCCTTCTGCTCACTGCATCAGGAAACTCGGCATTAAGCTTTGCACCGATTTCCCACACTCTCAACACACACTATTACTGAAAAGAATCAATGTCACACAAAACTGCACTTTCTTTTCTCTTATCGCACTTCTTCTTCGCTCTTGTATATTTTCCATTACTAGCTCATCTTGTATTTATACCATCTTCTACTTTGAAACATATCCAAAGTCGGCTATCCAAATCCAAATTAGGTCGGTGCCAAACATCCTAGGGTGGAATTAGAATGAGGGCGACCCAAACATATGCTTCATAGGGACCCAAATAGATCCAACACGCTTCATCATTCTCAAAAATAGTATTTCACACAAGGTCAACCACACCAGTGTAAAACACGTAGAACCATTAAGCACAAACTTTACAAATGTCGAAATTAACTTCAATACAATCAGGGCAACTCAACTTCAGAACCATACGTCATAAGACTTCATCAAACAGAAATCCAGACCAACACCATTTCTCCCGGACCTCAATCAAAATCGAAGAGAACCACAGTTCACAACTGGTGAACACAACTTGCACTGTACCACGAACCAGCAACCAAGAATCTGAATATAGCACCTTCTCACAATCATGAACAACATATCTAAACCACACAATCATAGGAGCAAATCCGGACAAAAAAACGGAGCAACCACAGAACACCAACATATCCTTATTACAATTTTCTCAATATACTCAACATATACAGCCAACAGTAACTAGTAGATAACTAGTTGACCGGTTGACATCAATGACAACACCTTCAATCTTTCTATTCTTGCAACAATATATATATAGATAGATAGATAGATAGATAGTGTTATTTATAATGATTATAATTATAATAATATTTAAGTTGTTAATATTTATATTAATATTTGTATTTATTTATTTGCATTTCAACACTTTATACTTTAGGGTTGCGATTTCGGGGGCATGACACAAAACTTCAAAACATCCCCAAAATGGCATAAAATGCTAGGAAATTTAGCCATCCCAGGTGGCAATTTCACATGTTTTGGAAAAAAATACAAATTTATTTTAATAAAAAATTTTAAAAAGGGCATTGCATAAATTTAGTGGTTTGCGATATGTTTTGATAGATGGTTATGACAAAAATAAGTCATTTACTTTGTTGGATATATTATTTCCAATATTGTTTTTAAGAAAATTACTATTATGTCTAACAAAATCATTTATTGAACCCCATTATATACAATGTTGCTTGATGATAATGGATTTTTGTTATTAAAGCAACTACATTAAGGTTCTTCACTGTTAAAATAGTAGTTGTAATTATATGCAAATGTTTGATACAATGTGTTTGATCTAGTCATTTTTATACGAAAGTTGGCACCAATAATTTCAAACTCTTGCCATAATGAGCATAGGTCACCTTGTAGAAATTTGAAGAAGGCGCAATGTTTGGATTGATGAGGTTTTTGGGGCAAATTGGACTTTTTTACTCTAACTTAGATCAATTAGGTGTCTGATAACTCAATATAAGCAATTCCCAAGTGATGCACTTACAAAATGGATACTTGGTAGCCCAATCAGAAGGTTATTTTATTTTCTCCATTTTCCAATTATGTTTTTTTTTAATCTCAATCATGATATATTTTTAAACTTTTATTTTACTTCAAATTTTTGATTGCTGCTATAAAGCTATCATTAATAGATTCAGCTATATTTATTACATTTTGAATATTCAATTTAATTTTAATACTTTAAATTTAATCTTGAATTCAATACATTATATGAATGTCCAACTTAAATTTGATGTCTTGTATAGTTAACCTTATAGAAATTTGAGTATCCCTATATATATGCATACACAGTCATCCCCTCACCTGTAAAAAACCGAACCAATCTTTTTTGTTTTTTCAATAAACAATTCAGCTCAATCACAACAGTCACCCGTTAAGGTTAGCCCAAAACCAAACTCTGCTAGAAAGTAACTCTACACCAAGAATGCACACACAACTCAGGATGAGATTGGTGTTGACATATGGCGCCGAGGGTCGTTAGAAGCAACTGAAGGAAATACAATGCTGAAGGAAAGCTCAACACCAAGTATGTGCTCTCCAAACCCAAGGTGGGTATGGCGCTACCATATGGAGGAGGAACAACTGAAAATGATGCAATGCTGAAAAGTAAACTCAACACCAAGCATGTGCACTCCAAACCCAAGACGGGAATGGCGCTATCATATGGTGAAGAATCTATTGATAACACTGCAATGCTGAAAGTAACTCAATCATCAAGCATGTGCACTCCAAGCCCAGGTGAGCAAGGTGCTATCATATGATGATGAGGATCTATGCAATACAATGAAAGACTGAGCGGGACCAGTCTCTTCCACAACCGTGGGAATTACAATAGACTGAGCAAAAACTAGTCTCTTCCACTAACGTGGGAAAATATGAAATTGCAAGAATTAAAATAGCTGAACAATACTACTATAGCAGCCTTACAATATGAGTTTCTCCTACAAATATCATTGTATTTGAAATGTCTCAATGCTGCAATGAAGTATTATATCTCTCATATCATCAAATGACTCAACCCACACAAAACCCAACCCAAAAGATAAACTTCTATAATCTGATTTTGACAGACCAGCAATTAAAAATGCACAAACCAGCAACTACAAAACTCACTAAAATGCTCGTAACTTCCTCAAAACTACTCCAAATGACGTGAGACCAAGTGCAATGAACTCCTAGGAAGATGGCGATCAAGTTAGGACCAAGAAATGACTGCAACAACCACTCAATGAATTATCTAAACATTTGCCAGGCATGACGAAGTAAAGCGGTCTCAAGAAGAGGGACTTCTGCAAAATAAAATCCAAATCTTCATTTTAAAATCTGAAACTCTCCAAAAGGGGGCGCCCAAGGATGACAATGACATATGCAAACTACCCAGAACAATATAAAATTTATTCCATGACTTATGAATAAAACTACTTTCAGCTATGAGTGAACTAGCAACTCAAAAACTATCAAAACTACAAGAAACTCAAATACAATGTGCTCAATCTGCTCTCAAGAGTCAAGAACAGCCATCATCTTAGCTAGTTGCTATCTTTCAAGCAAGAAACTAAGCCAAAGCTAGGAGGTATGCATTCCTCGAAGCAACTCACTCACCATTCCAGCAACATAACAATGTAGTAGACAAGAGATGATCAAAATGAAGACCCAACCTCTCCTTATATAGCTTTTGATAAGAACTTCTAGAAGCCTCCAAAAAGTGCGCCCAAATTAATTGAATTTCAAATCCACATTTCCACTTGTATTTTTATTTTATTTAATCTTCAATTATCTCCTTCCTTGGGTGTCCAAACATGAGGAGATTAATTTATTTTAATAAAATAAACTCTTCCTCCAAAAAGGCTTCCACTTCCTCAAGCATTATTTTTGACCTTAGAAATATTTAAAATAGCCTCCTGATAAGACGTCCACCCCTCAAGACCCCCTTTTTAAAACAACTTAAAGTCATATTGCTAGGCCAAGGGGTTAATGTAAAAATACAACATTATTTTAATTAAAATAACTTATCTCACTAAAAATGCATCAAAAGGCCAAGAATCAACAATACCAACTGAATGGCCTGAAGAGGAAAGCCTGCTGAACTGATGCCAATTGAACTGCTGCCAAAAATAGAATTTACTAAAAATAGTAAATTCAGAAAGTTGCTCGGATCAAAGTGCATGTGATACCATTGCGAAGCTGTCTGAAAACCCAGAAAGAATCCGCAATCCAAAATCCCAAACTCCAAGATGCAAACCCCAGAATCTTCAAAAGAAACCATCAAGTAGCCGAAAACCCTAATTCTACCACTGACTAGCCTACAGCACACCGGGGATAGGCTATCAATCACTTGAAAGTGTAGTGCTAAAAATGGGGACATTACATCACCATCCCCAAAAAGGTCCCCTAGACTGTTGCCCCAAAAACAATTAAAAAAAATAGGTGTTTTCCCTTCCCATGCTGCCTCCCATGAACTGTTTGGCATTAAGTATAATTTTTTTTATTTTAAACACTTTTGAAACATTACAGACTATGTCTTAATAATTGTTGATTCCTTTGTATGTTGAGGCGGCAGAAAACATTCAAATGTTTAGGTATTTTCCTATCAAACATATTCTATGGGATGTTGTGTCAGCATTCCAGTATCTATAGCTTGTAAAATTTGTCTTATTTTTATGTTTTATATTTTTTAAACTTTATTATATTTTAATTTTTAAAATGTTAGCTTCCAAAACAATAAATTAGTTATAGTTTTAAGTTTTAATATTCCAATATTTTTATTTCATTATTTTAAGTTGTTTTTAATATTTAAAAAATCAAATTTAGTATTTAATATACATATTTCAATTTTATTTATTTTTTACCAAAATATATATAGTTTTTGGTGTCTACAAGTACCTATCTCCTATTTTTTCAAAAAATGACATACTAATATGAGTACCCATTTCTTGTACTAGTACCAATACCAATCTCTCAACAACCTTGGAAATTTGCATCACTTCCTTCGAGAGATAAGTAGAAAAATGTTCTTTAATGCAATACTTCTTCTAATATATCTACAAACAACAAGCACAAAACAATGGAAGAGATTCTGCAGCAATTCAAGGAGGCCTTCCAAAAGAGATGAGCATGCCTCCTACAAAGGAGATTGAACAAAAGATTCAGTTGCTACTAGGTAGACTTCTCCCCAACATTGGGTTTTATTGGAAATCACTAGTAAAGAGATAATTGCAATCTTCATTAGACCAAGGCATTATCCACCCTAGCACATCTTCATATTATTCTACAATTGTCATTGTAAATAAGAAAGACGTTTCAAGGAGAATGTATATTTGGATTTTCATTCTTTGGATAAGACAACTATTAGTAATAAGTGTCCTCTTCCACAAACCAATGATGTTTTGGACTAGCTACAACATGCTAAGTACTTCACCAAAGTTAGATTTAAATTATGGACATCAATAAGAGAAAATAAAGGAGGATGTATGGAAAACAACATTCAAGACAAAGCAAGGTTTTTATGAATAGTTAGTATTTCCTTTTGGGTTGTGTAATGATCCTAGTACTTTCATGAGGTTGATGAATGATGTTAAGACCATTTATAGAATCCTATATCATTGTTTACTCGAACGACATTCTAACCACCAGTGACACTTATGACAAACATCCAACCCATCCCATGTAAAGCAAGTTTTGCAAATTTTGAACGAAAACAAGTTGAATTGAATTTGAATAAATTTGAGTTTTCTTAACAATCATTTATCTACCTAAGGCACATGGTTGGAGACGAAGAGTTATTGTCATGTCCCCTTCCCACAACTAAAAGAATTAATTAAGGACCTATAGCCTACTATTTATTTCCCATAGGCTAAGAGATAAATAAGGAAAATAATTTAATTTAATAATATTTTAAGTTGGACCCAATCACTTTATTTTCAAAAGGGGAACTTAAATATTAATATAAGGTCTATGTAAGATTTTATTTTAAAAAGTGTTTTTAAACACTTGATGTAATATTTTATAAAGTGTTTTTAAACACTTGATGTAATATTTTATAAAGTGTTTTTAAACACTTGAAATAAAAAGTAGATTAAAAAGTGTTTTCAAACACTTGGAGGTAAAAGTTGATTAAAAAGTGTTTTTAAACACTTGGAGGGAAAAATAAATTCAAATAGAGGGTCTAAAAGGCAACCATAAAGGAAAATCGTTTACTCAAAGAAAATTATCTATATTTGTCATTTCATCACTCCTTCCAAATTGGGGTTTGAAGCATACAAGGACAAAAACCCTTGGCATGGGAGACCCAAAGAATGAAAACCCTCTTAGTTTCCATATTTAGATTTGAGGATGAAAGCCCTCTTATCCATCAGAGGTGATTCCATCTAAGGATCACAATTGTGTTGATTTGTTGAAGATTGATTGAAGATTGGAATAGATTGATTGAGTATTTGCAAGCAAATTCAAATGAAATCATCATTTGTTGTTCATGAAAAGATTACCAACACTTGGATCACTAAGTTTACATCATTATCGCTACAGTGCATCATTTAAAAGCTGCCCCATTTGGACTTGCTGTAATTAATATTTCCAACCATTACTCCACTCCTATCACCACCGTACAGTCATAGGATTGCTGATTTCGAAGAGATTTTAAGTATTATTGCTATTTGTGAAGGATATATTCTGCCTTGTAGTCGATGTGCAACCCTTAATTGTTGTGACCAGTTCTAGATCTTCCATCTACCAACTATATACTTAAAATCTCTTCGAATTCAGCAATCCTACTTCTATATGATGTGCCTTGTGAACAATTGAGGGTTTCTACTATTGCATTATCAATATATATATATATATATATATATATATATATATATATATATATATATATAAAAGTTTCATATTTTGAATAAGTTTTCAATAGTTCAGATATGATGTATGCTTAGATTATTCTGCATTTGAGGGTTTCTAAAAATCAAATCAGCATTGTTGATCATTGGATCTGCTGTTCATAGTTGGATATTTTCAGTTGCTTCTAATTGTACCAATATGCATTTATTTCATTGAGATTTGGTATCCACTTGGGTATTTCTCATTATTTCAGCTTGCACACATTAGGAAAAATGTCTATTTCCTAAGATGAGGCACAGAGGGTATTTGACAAGCTCAATCAGGCTATGAGCACATATCCAGTTTTAGCATATCCAGATTTCTCTCAGCCCTTTGTTCTAGAGTGCAATGCATCCAGAGGGAGAATAGGAGCGGTACATATGCAGAACCACCATCCCATTGCATATGAGAGCAAGAAATTGAGGGATAATGAGAGATTGTACTCCACCTACGATAAGGAAATGCTCGCCATTATGCATGCCTTGGCAAAGTTTCGGCAGTACTTGGTGGGTGGGAAGTTTGTGGTGAGAACTGACCATAATAGTCTGAAATACTTCTTGGAACAGAAAGAACTTAATGAGGGCCAACAGAAGTGGGTCAGCAAGATTCAGGCATATGATTTTGACATTGAATTTGTCAAGGTGAAGAAAAATGTTGTTGTTGATGCACTTTCCAGAAGGCCTTTAGTTGCTGCCCTTTGTTCCATGAGTGAGATTTTGTAATGTCCCCAATTTAGCCCTACACTCTTCATTTGGATTTAGCCTATTTCCGGAAATCCGTAGGCTACTCAGACGTGCAAATTTAGGGTTTCCACTTTCAATAAGTCTTGCTTCCAGCTCAGTTCAGCTTTCTATTAGTTTTGAGGTGAACTTACTATTTTTGGCATTGGCTATTTTTAGTAAGCCTAATTTTGGCAGTGGCATCATCAACAGTTCAGTTTAGGTGATCATGCTATTTTTGGCAATCCATCAATTTCAGTATTGGCATTGGTTTTGGTTATCTCCTTGGACTGAGTTTTATACTTAGTCAATTTCATGTTTTTAAGTTGTACCCCATGCCTAGGCTTGATGACTTCAAGTTGTTTTAAAGAGGGGACATTAAGGGGTCAAGTTGAGCATTTAATGATTTAATAAATGATTTATTGTTGCATTTTGAAATGGACGCCAAAAAGGGAAGATGAATAATATTTTATTATTTCAAAATAAAGTGAATGGTTGAAGTGGCATCCCTTTTGGAAGTTGAAGTGATTCGACTTCTTGGAATTCAAAGTGTTTCTTTTGCCATTTGAAGCTTATTTATTGAGGCCTTGCTCATTCATTCTCATCTTTGGAAAATATTGTAAAATTATGCTGCTGAATTGATTTTAGAACCCGGCTAAGGGGGAGCTTAGTATTTCTACACCATTCTTCGGGCCTGAAACTGTGGTTCCCTAGATGGTCAATTGGGAGTGTGCTTCATTCAGAAGTGCATATTCAATTTCATTGTTGAGTTTTTGTATCAGATTTTATCATCAAGTCTCCAATTTTTAAGAGGTCGCCCTCTTCCTAGGGCCGTACCATCTCCATAGCTGCAGTGGAATTCGAGCTTTTCATTTGTTGTTGTTTTGCATTGCTTGGTTCAGGTTATTTGGTCACCTTGCTTTGGAAGCATTGAGTTTTCAGTTGTGGAGTGCATTGTAGGAGTTTATGGGAGTAATTTGCATTTTTGACGTTAGTATAGTTGCTAGTTATGAAACTACAGTTTACTGATTTTTATATCAGAATTTCTATAGTTCAAAATTTGGCTTGTATTTCAGCAGTTGAGAAGATTCGAAGTCGGAGAAAACATCTTTCATCTCTTGCATTGATTATACTATTGTAACACTTGATATTTTGCAGATAATTAGCATTGTAAGACTGCAAATAGTAGTACTATTTCAGTCATTAATATTTCTACATTTACTTTGTGATTTAATTCAAACACTATAACCCCTGGATGGTATACCGCCAGTGTGGAGGAAATCAACATTGTATCTTTCATATTTTACCCACTACATAAGTGGAGTATCCCCGCTACTTAAGTGGATGCTTGCCGCAATGGATGAATTTGTTTACATTGTAATGCTTTCCCCCCACTAACCAAGTGGTAACATGGAAAATCTCTCATGGCTGGTTCACCGCCTATTTACATTCAATTGTAATTTACTTTCCAGTTATAGTTCAGTTTCCTCCGCCATATGCTATTCCCTCGCCTTCTAAAGGATCTTGGTGAACATTCTTGGCATTGAGTGCATTTGATTTGATTATCTTTTGGGAGCTAACGCTAATCAATTGGCGACGTGCTGGCTTGTGTTGTGGAAATTCAAGGAAAAAATTGGTAGGCATATTTCAGATTTCAGCCAATTGGAAGTCTCAACTTTTAGTTGAGTATTCCAAACATCAGTATGCATGTGAGGTTTTGGATGGGCAGGTCCAGGATGACAGGTATGTTGTGATTGATGATGTGATATGCTACAAGGATAGAATCTATTTAGTTCCTGGATCGAAGCTGAAGGAAAAGATTCTACGTGCCATCCATGATACACCACTAGCAGGACATCCTAGGTACTTCAAGACATACAAGCAGGTTCGTGAGAGATTCTCATGGAAGGGTCGCAAGGATGATGTCTTATGCTATGTTCACAAGTGTGTGACTTGTCAGTAGACCAAGTCAGAGCATACTTTCCCAGCAAGACTTCTGCAGCCATTGCCTACCCCAAAGCAGAAGTGGGAAGGTATATCAATGAACTTCATTACTAGTCTTCCTAGAGTTCAGAGGAAGGATTGCATATATGTGGTTGTTAATAGATTGACGAAATATGCACACTTCTTTTCTATTGCAGCCGATTTCACAACTTCATAGGTGGCAGAGTTATTCTTTCGTGAGGTATTCCAACTCCATGGACTCCCCAGGACCATTGTAAGTGATTGGGATAGCAGATTCATGAGTATATTTTTGCAAGAACTATTCCGACTTACAAGTACAGAGTTGACCCCTAGCACCAATTACCACCCTCAGACTAATGGGCAGACAGAGATTGTCAACAAGTGGGTGGATGGATATTTGCGTAATTATGTTTCGGGTCAGCAGAGAGCATGGGTGCATTGGTTATATTTGAGCAAGTATTGTTATAATACTACGCATCATATGTCTATTGGTGTGACTCTATTCCGAGCTCTATACAGTTATGATGCGTTATCGTTTGTGGATTTGGCACTAGGTGATATAAGAGCACCTAGAGCTCAAGAATGGCTTCAGGACAGTGAGGATATCCTTAAGGAACTTAAGGATAACATTTAGCAGGCACAGAATTAGTAGAAGCTTTATGCTGAACGGCACAGGATTGAGAGAACCTTTGAGGTTGGTGATATGGTTTTTCTGCGTCTATAGTCCTACAGGCAGAGTACACTCAAGAGGAGTGGGACTAAAAAGTTCAAGCCTAGATTTTATGGACCATACAAAGTTCTTTGAAGGATTGGAGAGGTTGCCTACGAGCTTGAGTTACCCTCAAAGAGTAAGATACATAATGCTTTTCATGTGTCTTGTTTGAAGAAGGCTTTGGGGCAGCATGTTACTCCATCACCAGATTTTCCTCCATTGGATGAGGAGGGCGGGTTGATACTAATTCCTACAAAGATTCTTGATATGAGGGAGAAAAGGTCGAGGAATAAGGTTATCAGGGAATATTTGGTACAATGGAAGGACTTGTCGTTGGAGGATGCCACATGGGAAGGAGAGATGATACTCCAACATCCAGCTTTACAGTTGCTTGGTGGCAAGCAATCCCAGGAAGGGAGGACTGTAATGTCCCTTCCTTAGGCGACTCAGACATTGGTAGAGGTTCGCCTACTACGAGGGTTCCCATAGGTCAGTAGTTTGGTTAGGGGACCTAACCGGGGTTGTGGATCCTTGGCGGGAGCTTTTCAAGCCTTCAGTTTGGGGTTCAGAGGATGAATCCAAGGTTAATTTGGAAATATTAAAGTTGTGTCTAATGGAATAGTAAAGGGGTGAATAGTAACAGAGAATTAGAAGGGATGAATAGTGAAAAATTCACCCCCTTGTGCATGATGCCTAGAGACATAACTTGTGTCTTTTAAAAACAACTTTAATGATTAAAAAGGGGCCAAGAAGAAAGCTATACCTTGCTTGAGGGAGGCCAAGTAAATTTTAATAAAAAATACTAAAAAGTCTTCATGATGCCAAGTAAAAACCCTAAAAGGGGGTCGACCTCTTTGGGGGAATAGTAAAAGGTTATAAAAGAGAGTTGGAGACTACCATTCGACACATTATGAGTTTATATTTTCAGAGCAACTTGCAGGTTGGAGCTCAAGGAGGGTTTCTACATGCAGATTTCGCCTTCTAAGAATGAAAACTCTTGGGAGAAGGGAGTGTTAGACGTAGCCCCAGCATTCTAGAAGGTAAAAACATCATAGACAAGATTTCTTATCAATTTGGCAGCAAGTTTTTGGGAAGGATATCGCAAATCAGTCATTTGGAAGGGAAAAAATTATATTAGATTGCAGACCAGACCTTTTTGAGGGCATTTTTACCATCCAATAGGAGCCTTACAGTCAACTGCACCTTCGTTGGGCATTTAGGCTTCAAACCCTAGGTGCCAAGTGGAGTTCTTGAAGATTTGGAGCTAAAAATTCACCTAAAGCAATTGTAAAACTCATCTCACACCTGGAACCAAATTGTGGAGTCATACTTAGAGCAGGGAGAGTTCAAAATTGATGTCACAACATTATATCAAACCTGAGAATTTTACTACAGCCTTGTAATAGCTCATTTCCAGGTCTATGGATGAATGGGTATGTTGCATTTAGCCCATATTTATGTAATTCCAATATTTTAGTAATAGAACTATTTCATATTTCAGTTATCTTCTATTTCCAGCCATTTTATATGTTATGTTATTTGCATAAAACACAAAAACACCAAAAAAAAGTCAAAAAAAACACAAAAATAAACAAAACAAAAGCCTCTCCTATTTGCAACTCAAAGACTTCTTGAAAAGACAAACTCAAAAATATCAGATCAGATTGGGTTGGGAATCTTTCAGTGGTATCAAAGCTATGATCTTGCCAGCTTGTGGGCACTCAATTTAGTCCTATGCATCCTAGAGAGGTCGAGCCACACAAATATTACACCCGCAAGAGAGCACACAAACAGTTTGGGGTTGACACTAGCATTCTAGGTGCAGCTATGGGAGATTCCCATGATGGAAATAGAAGTCCCCTTCAGAGGGCGAGACAGAATCCACAAGAAGATCATGATCGTGTGTTATTCAGAACTCTCATTAATACACAACCACTGATTGTATAGGCATTAGACAGACTTCAGAATACCCTTGACAAGATGGATTTGGGTTGGCCTAGGGATAGGCATGGCATACATGACAGACGTGATAGGGCAGATAGGTTTGTTACAATTATAGGCAGCTGTGGAAGTAGCAAGGCTCCCTTGTCAATGGACAATTATCTTGGTTCTCCTAGGGGTGACAAGACTCATACACGTATAGCAGATAGACCCATGCAGCCTCATTTTCCTCCTAGAGATGAGCCACCACTAGTTGACCCGCTTGAGGGTGTGGAGTTTTAGGATGTTATGGCAACGAGTGATGAGTGGGAACGTTTTCCAAAGCATGTTAGAGATGCCTTCCCTCTACCTTAGTATTGTTCACAACGTAGAGATAGCATGAGGAACCGTGGTGATAGGGGGCCTAGACAACAGCATAATGGTGACCTCCATCAAGCTACTCACAAGCTCACTATATCTCCCTTTGATGGTAGCAAGATCACTGCCCGAGCTTGGTGCACAAGCTTGACATCTACTTTTCACTTAAGTCGATGCCTGAGGATGAGGCCATCTAGTTTGTAGTACTACACTTGGAGGGCGTGGCTTATGATTGGTGGCATCATGGTTTGGTTACCCAAAATGATAGACTTATTCATTCTTACAAGGAGTTCACTGAGCGGTTGATTGCCAGATTTAGCACTACTGCGATAGACTGGACATGTTGAAACTTACATTAACGAGTTTCAACGCATTGCTGTTATGGTCCCTGAGATGCCAGATAGACGTGTGGCAATGCTTTTCATAGAGGGTTTACATGACAGGTTACAGGTTTTGGTCAAGGCGCTTCAGCCTAAGACCTTACATGAGGCTATTCAGATTGCCCTAGACCTTGACACTTCACCACATCCTACTTCTTATCCGCAAAATAAGAAGTTTTCCAAGGGTTCCAAGCCTTTCCAAAGATCTTCGACACAGCACAAGAGAACACCACCTCCTCCCAAGATGGATCAAGAGACACATAATGAGTTGAGAAGGAAGAAGCTATGCTTCACATGTAAGGAGCAATGGGAGCTTGGACACAGATGCCTTGGGAAAGGCAAGGCGCATCTCATTGAGGTTGTGTCTGATGTGGATGATGAGCATATTCAGGATATAGATTTAGAGGGCAGCGATGATGAGGATATACGGGAGGCCCCACAGGTGAAGCTTGGAGTGGGTGACGCATTGGATGCACCAAAGCCTGTCATTGCCACCCTTTCAGGAGTTATTTGCATAAAACACAAAAACACCAAAAAAAAATCAGAAAAAACTCAAAAATAAACAAAACAAAAACCTTTCCTATTTGCGGGTCAAAGACTTCTTGAAAAGACAAACTCAAAAAAATCAGATCGGATTGGGTTGGGAATCTTTCATTCTATTATGGGGGTTATCCTACTATGAGGAAGTAAGGCCATTGCTTATCACCCAAAACTATTTCATAATGGTCTCCACGTTATGAAATATTTCACTTTGGAAGAAAGATTTTAAACAATTCATGGTTATCACTTTCCTATTTTCAACCATATTAGGCATGGTCAAAAGATAAATTTTCCTTTTTATTTGTTTTCATCCCTTGAGAAGTATATTGTTGATGGGACCTACCCCCTTTTGCACCAGGGCTTGATAACAACTCTTTATAAATTCAGCCTCTTGGTGGACCCTAATAAAAACCCTATTGTTAGGGAAAGCAATGTGAAGATTCAAGAAATTGAGCCCCCTCCTATCTCTACTAAACTTTTGAAAGGGAGCTCTAGCTCGGTCAGTAAATCCGGTGGGAAGAAGGGCACTAAAAGTAAGGAGGGGTCTTCTGGGCCTCGTGAAAACCCTAGCCCTGCTTTGTTGAAGGATCTTCTTATCATTACCCCAGATAAGAGGAAAGATTTTGCAAAAGATGGTTGGAAAATCTCTCATATTTCCTCTACCAAAATTCATAAGGAGAGTGAGAGTTTGGATCCTTTGGTTGGCACCCCTATCAAGAGGAAAGCCCCTCTTGTTAGGACTGGAAAAGAAAAGAAGAAAGTTAGCTCTGTTGTAGAAAAGGAGGGAGCTATTGATATTTATGATGCTGAAGGTGAGCTGAGAGCTATTGAGAATCTGGAGCAGAATAGTTTAATTCCTTCTAGGGGTCAAAGGTCCACTAGGTTAGCCAAATCCTCTGTTGCTAACACTTTGTTGACTACAAAAGGAAAAAAAATTGATTTAGATTCGAATAAGGAAGAGGAGGTCTATGAGGATGAGGAGTTCCTCCATCATAATACTGAGGGAACGTCTAAGGATGACAACCGTATTGAGGACCGAGAGGAGTATTTGCAAGTTGATGTTGAGGAGTAGTATGATGATGCAAAGGAGGAGCAGTTGTATGAGGAAGAGAAGGATGAAGATGAAAAGGAGGAGACTAAAGATGAAGATGAGGAAGAGGATGAAGATGAAAGAAACCTAAAGGAGGATGAAGGTTTGATCATAATTTCTTTGGACAAACATAAAGGTGAGGCTGAAAAGGGTGATATAGATGATAGAATTGAGTGTGAGAAGGACTTTCTTGTGTCTGTTAAAACTCAGCTGGAGGTTCTACAGATGAAAGTGAAGGAAATGGAGAGCAAGACGAATGTCAATAGTTGCTATGACAAAATGCAGAGAATGGAATCGGCCCTCCAGAATCTTACTTTTGTTACTAAGGACATTATGATGAAGGGTGTGATGGGCACTGTGTCAGGTCATTCCAAAATCAATAAACAAAGGAAGAAAAGGGAAAGAACAAGGACTCTTAGTTGGTTAAAGTCAACAAAGAGAAGGAGAAAAAGATCCAGGTCAAAGAGGATTGGGAGGAATTGCTGAATGATTTGATGGATAACTGGAACCTGGTCAAGTAGTTGTTTTTGGCTCCTGAGTGCTGTTTCCTTTCTTGCTATTGGTGGTTGGTGTTTCCTTTTTTGCTATCTGTTTGGTTTTTTGTTGTTTTATTTTCTGGCAGGCCTACATGCCTTGTTGATTTCTTGGTGGCTTGTGTGCCTCTTCTCTAGATTTTCTTTATGTTTAAGATGTTAATGTTCTAAACTATGGGCTTAGGTCCCTTTCCATGCTTCTTTAACCAAAAATACTAATTACATTTTATGTGGACTATCAAGTGCTAATGTATTTGGTCGAGAAACCAATCATTCAAGGACAAATAAGTTGATAGTTGTTACTACTGCACGAATTTACATTCACCATCATCAAGTACGACTAGGGAAGATAGGTTTACTCTTTCATCTCACCTGTTGTAGACGTCATTAGATATGCTGATACAAACTTTCCTAGTCTTGGAGAGATATATGAGACATTGGACAACATACTTGGAAAGATAAAGCAAACAATTTTGGCTAAGGATCCTACTTTGAGATTATATCACCAACATATTAAGCCCATTGTGATGTGGAGATGGAACACAATAAACACCCCGCTTCATATGGCAGCCTTTTCTCTTAATCCCAAATGGTATGCACCAAAGGTTGGAAGATTGCCTCCTTGTGATGACGAAGAGGTGAAAGAAGGGCTAATGAAGGCCTTTCGTAAGATGTATTCAATTGATGAGTCTACAATACTTCGTACACAATGGCTTTCCTTCACAAATCTTCGTGATCCAGCATTCAATAAACTAGAGGCGAAGATAGATAGAGCTACATTAGCTCAAACTAACCCTATTGGATGGTGGACATGGCACGGGAAGGATACACCACAATTGAGTACGCTTGCCATTTGCTTCCTTTCATACGATGCTAGTTCCTCTACTCCAAAGAGGAATTGGTCCACATATGGCTTTATCCACTCCATCAAGAGGAATCGACTTACCTCTAGATGAGCAAAGAAGCTAGTGGTTGTGCATAGAGCTCTTCGACTTTAGGATCATCAAACTCCATAATACCGGCAAACTCCAGCTTTATGGTGGGATGTCACCCCGAAGATGTCGCCAAGGTTGATGAGGAGGAGGCACCAGAGGAATTGGTTGGGGTTCCGTTGGATGAGGCAGACCCTCACAGTGGTAGTGACTTAGAGGACTTCGATTTTGATGCAGTGTTGAGAGATGCAAATTAGGGGCAGCAGTATACTTCCTTTTTTTGTATTTTCCTATTGTAATTGAAAGTGAAACTTGTAGACTTTGAGCATTTTTTGTAACTTGTATTTTGTATTTTAATATCATATGCATATTAACAATGAATTATGAAAGAAATTTGAATTAAGTATGACATTTTCTAATTTATTCGACATTGACTCTCATGTGAACTCTCAATTTAACACAAATGTTATGTTTTAAGGTTCTATAATGTATATATGAATACTTTATCAATGTTATCATATGAAAATTTAAAATTTCCCTAAATATTTTAAATTTTCCCTCTTTTTTTTTATAGCTGTCCCCTTTGTCGTCCCCTACCATCCCCAAAAATTGCCCAAAAAATCAGGGACTCCGAAATGCGTCCCCTCGTCCCCTGCTGTCCCTGTCCCAAAAACTTGGGTTAACAAAGGTAATAAAATGATTATTTGGACAAGTAAAAAAACTGATCTTGCTGCCAAAGGATATGCACAAGAGAAAAGGGTAGAATATGAAGAGACCTTTGCCCCTACTGTTAATATTGTAACCTTTCGGTTAGTTATCTCCATTGTTGTTCAATTTGAATCGAAAGTATATCAAATGAATATTAAAATTGCCTTCTTGAACAAAAACTTGGAGGAAATCTACATGATTTAGACATAGGGATTCTAGGTTCCTAGAAAAGAACATTTAGTTTGCAAATTGATAATGTTCTTGTATGGACTTCAGAAAGCTCCTCAAGCTTGGTATTCTAAAATTGGTAAGTATCTTAGAGATTATGGTCTTGAGAAAAACCTGTTCTAAACCCTCTTTATGTCAAATACTCAAAATCAGTGTTGATGACTTAGTGATCTTAATTGTCTATGTTGATGATCTTTCCATAACCAAAACCATTGTCCACTTAATTCAATATATGAAATTTGATATTTATTCTGTTTTTAAATGACAGATATAGGCGTACTTCAATATTGTTTAGGTGTAGAATTGGCAATTTCATCATATACAATTTGTACCACAAACTAAGTATGCCAAAGCTCATTTAGACAAATTCAAGATGATTGAATATAATTCTATATCTACACCAATGGAAGTTGGAAGTTGGGATCAAGCTCTCAGCTAACACAACTTCACCACCAGTCAACGAAATAGTGTAGCATCATTTGATAGGTAATTTGATTTATCTCACTACCACTTGACCAGATTTATGTTTTGAAATAAGTTGTCTTTCTCAATTCATGTCCAAGCCTCAAGAGGAACATTGGCAAGCCACAAAATGAGTCTTTCAACATGTCAAAGGGTCCCCTGACTTTGGCATTCCATATCAAAGATCTAATGACTTAATGCTAGAAACAGATACAAATTCCAATTGGGTCGGATCAGTTGATGAGGAATTCTACTATAATTTATTTGTTCACTCTTGGTTTAGGAGCAATTTCCTTGAAGAGTAAGCTACAACACACAATTGCCTCATCTTCCACAGAAACATAACACAACACAATCCTCAATACAAGTAGTGAGGCAATGTGGTTACAAAGGATATTGATTGATCTTCAACTTGACCAAACAACACCGACCTCACATTTTCACAATTACCAAAGTGTTCTCAAGATGGTTAAGAACCTAGTCTATCATGCCAAAACCAAGCATATTGAAGCTCATCACAATTACATTTGGCAGCTGGTTGATAATGAAGAAAATTTTCTTTATTTTTGTCTTACAACAAAGAAAACTGCCAAAATAATGACTAAACCAGATAGTAAAACTATGTTTCTCAAGTTTAGAGGTCAGCTTGGAATTGTTTCTAAACCAGTCATTAATGGAGGGTATTAGATTAATGTAAGCTTTGTCATAATAATATCTGCAATGTTTAAATATTGCTAGCACTGTACATATGTAGATGTTTTAGCCTATTATGCTTGTGCTATCATCAGCACATTGTTGTACATAGAGGTTTATTGTTATGAGGAGGTTCCTGATTTCTAGGAAGTAGTTTATTTCTCAAGCTTATTTAACAAGCCTCTATGTAATGTACTGTTCATGGCTGAAGTTTGTAATACTAATAACATTATAGTTATTAATGTATGAATCCATCACTTATATAAATGACATCATACATCTATTCTTAATGTGTGAATCCATCAGTCATATAAATAGCATCATCCATTTATATATAATATACAATTTATATCTGGATGATGTTATTTATGAGTGATTATTATATATACATATGGATGATTCTATTTGATTAATGGATTCATACATTAACAAATATATATATATATATAGAGAGAGAGAGAGAGATTGTAGGGTTGTTGGGGTCACTTATACGATCATTTTTTTAAGAGGTTCAAAATGCCCACAGGTGTCTAAAGGAATTTTTGCTCATATGAACTCCATGGAATAGATGTCTATTTAATCTACTATGTGTGAAACCAAAGAGCCAACAACCAAGGTTGTATGAACAACCTAAATATAAGGTAAGGATTTACTTAAAGTATTATAGGCTGCAGTTATGCAATAAACCTCCAAACATGTGCACATATCCATGTGGGTATGGTTAGTTGTTTGTTCAACTGACCAACCAATTGAAAGGATTTGAAGATCAAACACAGTTAATAGGTGGTCTTCTGCCAGAGAACAAGGTGCCAAGGTGCCCTCAATTCATGAAAGACAATCCAAGCATAAGCATGACCTTTAAGTTATTATAAAAATATTTGCATACATCACATTGTTTCAAGTTTCTTACATGGGTCCATACTAGTGTGCATATGTATATAAATGCAAGCATATAACATAACTTGTAAAACAAATTAACATCCATATATTTGCCTGCACATAACTTAGTTGTTTTCAAGCATTTTAGCTATGACACATGTGAATGAGCACATAGCAAAGGAAGCAAGGAAGGAGGAACAAAAGAAAGCTAGTAGTTTGGAGATAGATGGTTGCACATCTATATTTTTTAATATTTTATCACTAAAAATGTAAATGCAAAGGACAGTTATATTAAACATCTTAATTGAATTGTCAGTAAAACCAAAAATCACATATATGCATATATCTCAATCTATTTAATAATAATTTATGAAATTATAAATGTGAGTACATGTATGTATGTGTGTGTAGCTTGTACTCATCAGCTACAAATCATAAATCTGAATCACTTGAATAGAATAAGAGACTATCTACCGGTCTTAAGCGAGCCAAATCAACTGTTGACAATCCTGATATTGCAGCATACCTGCAGCAGTGGACATTCGACTTGATCAGTAAATTAAGTGCACCAAATGACAACCTTGTTTTTCTAGTCAAATCTAATATTCCCAACACTTAACAGAGCCACGTCAAATCAAAGTTGTTTCTCATATTTAAAGCATTGGTAGAAAGGAAATTATAAAGACTGGCCATAAGTGTCTTCAAAAAGACAAAGGTACAAAGTGTGATAATAAACTAAGTCAGAGTGAATGGACTAATTATGCATGCTTAAATTTCAGCTCAAAAAAATGATTGGTCAATAATTTGTACAATCATGTCCAATCTTTCAGCCCAGCTGGAAATAGATCATTTCATGTGTCTTTTACACAAAACCAATCCAGTTACCTATGAAAATGATGGCTGAAAATCATTGTTGATGTTTATGGCAGCGTCAGTAGTATTCTTCCAGCGATCTCCTTTACATCATTGGTTAAATTAAATATAGCCTTGGGGCTATTTAATTTATAGAAGATTGTGATTCCTCAAGAGACACATCATTTGTTAATGATAATTAATATTTAATGTGAAGAGGCACTTCACATAGCAACATTGTAATTATTATCTTGGCCGACCTTCCTTGTAACTTGCATTTTATTAATTGTAATTATATTTTTATGATGGCCAACCTTACATGAAGAGTTGCGACCTCTCTCTCCCAAATTGTATAAATACAAGTTCATTCCATTCATTTGAACAAGCAAGTTTGAAGTCTCTTCTCTTCTCTCAAGTGTGAATTACCAAGAGCAGATTGCGAATTCATCAAGTGCAGATTGTAAAGTCATCAAAAGCAGATTGCGAACTCTTCAAGAGCAGATTTGAGTTGCAAGGAACTGCAGATTATTTATCTATCATTGCATCTTGTGAAGGTGCTGATTATTGGCCTTGAGATTGGCCTCATTGTAAAGAGACTTGTTGCCATTACATATATATAAGAGATATATATTTGTTGCTGAGTTTTTCTCCCTCAAGAGGAGGGTTTTCCCAGGGTATCTGCTGTTTCATTGTGTCTGATTTTGAATTAAATTTCTGTGTCATTAATTTGATCATAAAACTAACAATCATAAAGGACTACAATGGATGTTTTTTGAATTCCTCCCTTTCATTAACAACTAGATGTACAGGAATTTTGATATATAACTCACTGCTCTAAGAAATCAAGTTATAGAATAGTTCCAAGGCTCATCATTGATCTCAAAATAGATCGATTAAGTTAGTGAAATCAACTAATTTGGTCACTTAATGTTCACATGAAGGTTTTCCTTGTACATTACATTCTTAATGACGTATTCCAGCAAGAAACATAAGTGAATATAATTCTAGAGATCAGATTGACAAGGTATAATAGAGATAGAGATGCATAGAGTGATCTAAATCATAATTACCAGACTTAGACTTGGTAAAGATTCAGCAAGATAATGTTGGACTTGGACTTGTAACTGGAACTCAACACCCAAACTTCGCACAATGAAAAAATCATGAGATATAGAATTTTTTTAAGGAATTAAAGGTTTTCTATGCACTATTCTCTAAATCAACTTTAAAGACATAAAATCCTAATCAATTACAAACTAATTTGATCACATACACAAGTATACATTGAAAAAATGAAAACAAAGTTGGATTTGAGCTAAAGGAAACAAGATTTATAAATACTTAAGCATTCTTGAGTTTTTTTTACAATTGCTTATGGACAGGGATCTTGCTTTCAAGTATGTTGAAAACAAAGAAGACAAAGAAAAAGAGGTTGATGTAATGTCCCACCCAAATCTGCCTCTGAACTTTTTGCCAATCCAACAGTGTGTTTGTTGTCACAATTGTATAGTTTCAGGTTTGTAAGTATATTGATGTCAGTTTAATATGTGTTTAAGCAGATTGCATTGTTTGGATATAAGAAGATTTACATTAATTTGAACCAAAACAATTCAATAATCTTTCACAAAGCATAAAGACTGAAATGGCAGCTTATTTCCTTAACTGTAATGACTGATACAAGACTATATGCACATAGGAATAATTTCTGACCTTTCATCATTTGTAACAGTCTGCAATTGTAGATTGCGTGGCTCACATTTATATAGCAGCATCATACATTTCATGTATTAATTCTGAAGTTATATTGCAGCACTCATAATTATTCCCACGTCCAAGCATAGGCAGCCCTAACTTCTATTCAACCCCATACGCCATGGAAAGTGTTGCCATGACCAGCAAACTCAGATAACAACTCTGAAATATGATTCTCAGTTCTAGCGCACAGTTGGTGAATGCTTATTATTATCACTGGTAAATCACCCAACTCAAGAAGAATTCGCATTCCCTAAAGGAGGCAACCGCTTAGGAGTATTGATTGAAAGGTTACAGATTTCTCTTCCAACAGATGCAATAAGAGTCCTCTAAACCTTCAAACTGCTGATGGAAAATCACGACTAACAAATAAGGAAACTAACCCAGCAACAAAGCATGCCCTGGAATATATAATAGCAACTATAATATATAAATATTGCTCCTTATTTTTGCTCGGATTATTCTCATGTCTAGGGAATAATACATTTCATTTCCCACAAACCAACCACAGCTCCAAATGCCTAGAGAAAGTGTCCCAAGTAACATAAAATTGCCAAAACCATCAAAATCTTCCAGGGAAGGTTTCCAAACAAAATATTTTATGATATTTCTAATCTCCTGCAAATTTGTCTCTAAAAGAGACTCGTGAATTAGAAAACCAAATCTTTGAATGCATTGTCAAATACCTAATCGATATCTCCAACAAACATTAGCCTAGGTAGATCTTTCACCACCACACCCAATCTTCTCCAAGAGGGGTTTCATCCTCAAGAAGACTGGGATGAACCAATGTAATGTCCCCTTTTCCTAGGCAGTCGTCAATTGTAGAGATTAGTCCATCACTTGGTCCCTGTGGACTAACGGAATGGTTAGGGGGCTCCTCTGAGGGCACTGGTGACTAGTGAGTCAACCATTTGAGCTCAATTGGTGTTTCCCAGATCAATGTTTCCAAGATTATTGTTGTGTACCTTTTGAAGCATGTTTTGGACACTTCATCCATACTATTTTTAGTAAGTCACAGGGTGGTCAACATCCTAGTCGGTTAGTATTTCCATATCAAGATTGTTGGCAGATTCTTACCAAGGGTTTATCCTACCAGTTATCTTGGTTTAGAGCTTCATGTTTAAATAACGTAATATTAAAGTTAATTAAAAGTTTTAACTTTAATGCGTTATTAATTTAAATGACTTTATGGTAAAGGTGATACAAGGAGTTTTAAAAAGATTATTTTATATCATAAAATGGCGCCAACTTAAGGGAGATATAAGGCGGGAAATAAAATAAATAAAATAATCTTAAATTGCCTAAAAGGGTATGAGAATTGGAGGGAGATATAAAAGCCCTTTTGTGAGCTCATTTGCATATTCATGTTTTGGAGAAAATTGAGAAGGGTTTGTTTGTTAGACTGGAAAATCCGAAAATCTTGACATTGAGGACGAAAACCTTCATGACGAACAATATGCTACAAGAGTGAAAGATCTCCCAAGGTTGCTTGCGGATAGCTCTATTCAGGGGTTATGCATTGCACACAAACGATTTTAGAGGAAAATTCAATCCAGGGTTTGAAGGATTTATCAAGAGCTTATAGATATATTGAACATCATTTCAGAGTAAAGGTATTTACCGAGGTTTATGAACAATTTTCAGATTTGTTTGTTGTATGAAGTTGCCAGGTAGGCAATACCCTCTAGAATGGAATTCCAGATTTATATGATGAGTTTGGTGATGTGGGTATCGTTTCAAAGGCTTCACTAGATCAAGGCGACCCTTCTTGCAAAGAATATGAAGACTTAATAGTGACAGTTTATTTTCTAAAAGTATTGCACCCTGCTGACATGCCGTACAACTCCGGTAGAGGCGTGTGGCTTTTCCTAGGCTAAATGCCTAAGGTTTTTGGTTGTAATCACTCCCATTTGAGGCGTCTAGGGTGAAGATATTGTTGTGCATCAGTTTCACGGTGGAGATGCAAGGGTTTTGTTGATTTTGTAGGTGATTTTGGAGTTGCCAACTCTAAGTTCCTAAAATATTCTGGGTATGTTAGAAAAAGATATGTAATGTATTTTAAGAAATCGGGTTGCTCTTAGCTTTGGAAAAATTTGTATATTTTACTCAAAGTATAAATTTGGAAATTTCAGCCTCCTATATTCCTAAATATAGCATTTTATTTGAGTTGATTATTGTTGCAAATCTCTCTATTACTTGCACTATATTTGTCTACCTCAAACTATTGCAAAATACATCTCAAAACATATCTAAAAAAAAAAAGCAAATAGCAGATAGGGGGGGCATTATAAGGGTATTAGAGCCCAAGTTCCCACCATCCTATTGGGTGATTCGGTAAAAAAATTCAGAGTATAACAATGGGTTTCAGCAAGGTTGAAGATCAGATTAAGAGGATTTATGAACAGGAAGTCATCCAACTCTATGAAGAATACCAAAGCATGCCTGATGAGTTTGAAACATAGGTCTCCTTTAATGATTTCCTGAGTTTAGTTGTAACCCTGAAACCTGGAAAAATGGGCTTGGTAAACTACATTAGAAGAATGATGGAAGAAAAATCAAAAGTTACCCTTGAAGAAGGGGTAGAGAAGCAAGAGAAAGCACTTGTTTGTGACTTGCAGCCTACAGGTGATCATGGGAAAGATAAAAAACAGTCAACATGCATGGAGATTGACAAATCAGAAAATCAATCATCTATTGTAGCCATGTCCGAGGAGCAATCTACATTTGAAAGTGCAATTTTCAATCATGGGAAAGATGTTGCAGCAGGTGATGAAATCAGTTTCCAGTATGATACACCTCATGGTTTAGCACCTAATGATGGGCATGTTGTGAGCAGATATGATGGAGCCTTCAAATCAGCTGATGATGACGGTTCTACATTTCATTTCAGTGATGTTGATACAGGTTGTGTTTGGTTTGAACCCCAAACTAAGCCTATGGAGGGGAGTGACTACCATGATGCCCTGTACTTGGGAGTTCAAGAATGATTTATTCACAAAGGGCACCAATAATGAGGAATACAATGGTTGCATTTTCCCAAAACAAGACAAACAACATTTTAGCATGTGGGATCTGGGTGTGATGACCCCTACATATGACGTGGATCCTGTTTGGGATGGATCTACTTCTGACCATGGTGTTGTCCTAAGTTCATCTACACAGTTGTGCATGAGGGATGGTGTTGATGACATTGATGGTGTTGATATTAACCTTGAAAATAAATCTGATTTAGTGTTGCATGATGCTGATCATAAATCAGAAAATTTATATGAGGTTGATAAGTCTCAGGGGTCCAATCATTTGGCAAGGTAGTTGAAGGTGAATGAAGACCAGATTATTGCAGCCATTAATCATTTTGATGACACTCATAATTTGTTGGCAAATTGTTGTCGGAGGTCTTCAGGGATGCATATGGGCACTTAGAGAAGCGCTAGTGTTAATGAAGTCAAATTACCTACAGCTACTCTCCAATAGAGATCACCTTCTCATTCTTGGTGAGATCTATTTTGTTGTGTTGAAAGGGAAAGAAGAGGAGGTTGAAAAGCTTTCCTATGAGTTTGAGGTTACCAAAGATTCTTTCAAGAGCACTCAAATGTCCCTTCAAGAATCAGAAATTCATGTTGAGGAGCTTTGTTCAGAGTTGAGCTCAGCTCAATCCTCATCATCCACAATAGAAAATCAGTTTACTATGGCTGCCCTAACACCTGAGGATGGTAGTGATACTCATGGTTTGAGGGGAGACCTCTTATGATGGATCATGGTGACTTCAACATCTTTCACATCAAGGACTTATCAAAATATGGTTTTGTAGCTGCTGGAAATGACATTACAGCAGCAAGGAAAGGAGATGTCAAGCTTCTTGTTCATAAAACTCTGAAGAAGGAAGGACCTAAACATGACATCTACATGTTTGACAATCCATCTGTTGATGTGTTTTTCGTGACTGCACCAACACAGAATAAAGTTACCAACAGCGACTCTATCCTGTCTTGAACAAAATCTCTTGCATGCTAAGATTGCTAGAAAGATCATGCATTCAACTCCAAGGTTCCTTCATGCAGTGGATAGTTTCAGTTGGCTCGATGTGATTTTGCTGGTATGTCAAGGGGACTTACAAAATCGTTCAACAGCGGATATAGGAATTTGAATGCTCACCAGGTTTGTCTATAAAGCTCTTGTTTCCTAAACTAACCAGAAAGTACTGAATTAAAATAGTTGCAAGGATAGAAGATGCTATAGACTAATCTACGCGTGGGACGTGAAGATCAATTTTCACAAGCCTCAACCAGATTCCACTTTGCCTCACTTCGGACAGCTTCCACAAAACTGGTGCAATCTTCAAGGGGAGTAACTAAAGATATTCAGATTATAATTCAACAATGAAGACACCGTCACGACGACGCATACCAACATGAAGATCGTAATCGAAGTTAAATCCACAAGTTTCCAGTTGACCACACAAGGCGAACTCACCATCAACGAGCCCACTAGTGGTATGGATAGACGAAGTTTGCTCAAATTGAAGACCACATTCCACAATTACCAGCATTTACTTGCATGAAATGAAATTTATTCTACTTTAAGATTATACTCGAATCAGAAGGACGAAGAAACCTTGCTAGCTACTCAAAACAAAAGACGAGATCATCATCAATGAAAACTCTTTTTATTGAGAGAGTGTTCACAACAATTTCTTACAAAGTTTTCAAAGGAAAAACTTTCCTTCTTCAAACTACACTATCAATCTATACTAAGCTATCTCTAAGTTTTCCCTCTATCTTCCTATCTCTGAGCTAATCTAATCAATTACAAATGAGGGGGGGATGCCCCTTTTATAGTTGGCCCAGTCCAATGGACGGCTCAGATTCAATTACAATGAAGGGCTCAGATTGAGCCACATAAACCCTAACCCTAAAAACCGCCACCAAGAAGAGTGGGGTAATAAATGAGCCATTAATGTCCTCCATCCTTCTAGAAGATTCCTGTCTGGAAATGTGTTCACATTGTTTTTGTTCTTCTGACTACAAACTGGATGAGTCTGGTCGCTACTGCTTCAATTTCTTGGACTGGTATGGCAAGCACGTTCTTGATCTAACTTCAAGCCTGCAACCTCTTTCTCCTACTTGACGATGATTTTCTCCTTCCTGTCACTGCATCTTGAGTTGTACGAAGCATGCTGGAGAACATCCTCTGGGTCATCGAAGGACTTTACACTTAAGGAGAATTTCTCTACTTTGTTCTTCAATCTGTCATGATGTTAGTCTCCAACACCTGGGTCTTCATCTTTTCCTCCATCTTGAACTTGAAAGATTTTCTTGTCTTGGATTCAATCATTCCTCCTAGCCACTCGCCTGACTGCGTTGGGTGCAACACTTAGCCATTTCTGATAACATCTCCCTTCATGATTTGGACGTAAGTGATACATCATGGAGGGGCTTGAAACACGTAACCTTATTTCATCCTACAGTTGCAATACTGTCCCGAAGTATTCGCTCCATCACTTCAAGTCCTCCTGCCTTGGCCTTGGTGTTCACCCTGCAAAACAAGCAAGAGAAGAGCATCAGAACACTTCATAATATAAATTCACCTCACTTACCTGATTTTCATGCTTTGACTTCCAAGGTCTGAGTGATCTCCGGATCTGATAGAGTTCATCACTTTTCTCTAGCAAACTTTGCTTTCTTCATGCTCTTTTATCATAGGGCACTTTAACCATGTATCCTCCTTGATGCTCATTTTTGATGCCTTAGAAACTTTCATCCGTCTTGACAGCGCATTTAGAGGTGTTGCTTGATTTCTCTCTGCCTCAGAAAATTTTCCAACCAACATGATATCACCTTTTTGCCATAGCCAAATTTCCAACCCATCTACCTTAGAAATAATTTATTTCTTCTAGAAAATTTCATCAACCAGGCGCTGAGAAAAATCTCCATCTTAAAGTCTCTGGTAGGGTGTGAAGAATTTCAAAATCATCTCCTTGTCGAAGATATCCAGTACCCAGAAGAAAATTCTCTTCAGAAAACACCAAATTCATGGGTCTATGAACGAAGGGGGTTCATTTAATTTTTGAATTTTAACCTTAGAAAAATATTTTGTCATCAAATTCCATCTTCATTCTTCATCTTTGGGCGTATTTTCTTGCTTGGCCTTGAAAATCTTCTTCAATCTCATGTAGCTGGAGTATTCAAACTCCTTGCCAATTTATCCGTGCCTCAAAAAATTTCATCACCTCTATCAAACTTAGGCGTATTTTCCTCTAGGGGAGGAGAGACTTCAACATCTTTCATGAGCATGGGCGCATATAGGGGGTCAAGGAGGAATTTTGAACATTTTAGACAATTTTTCTCCCATCCATCTTTCTCCAGTCATGGGCGCATTTTGCTTGAGGGTGTGAGGAAGAATTCCTAACATTTAGAACATTTTTCAAAGAGCTAACACCTTCAACATCCTTGGGCGCATTTTGCATATTGAGGAGGAATTAACACTTAGCAAATGTCTTAGCTTCATCTTGGACTTGGGCGCATTTTGCATGCCTAGGAGGAATTAACCACGCCTTAAAATATTTCTTAACTTCACCTTGCACTTGGGCGCATTTGGCATGTCAAGGTGGAACTTCCAACGCCTTAGCCATTTTTTTCTAGAGTCACTTCTGACTTGGGCGCATTTGGAGACCCCTACAGAAGTTTCTAACACTTAACTTTTTTTCTTGATGCCTCTTGGGCTAGGGCGCATTTAGGCGGTCTAGGAGGAATTTACAATGCCTTGGAAACTTTTATCTATCTTCATGAAGTGTGGGCACATTTTGGGGGTAGGAGAGGAATTTCTCAACACTTAGACAAAAATCCAAGCCTTTCCTTCACATTAGGTGCATTTGACATGTCAAGATGGAATTTTCCAATACTTAGTTGATTTCCTGAGCCTCCTTGTAGTTGGGTGCATTTGGGGGTAGGAGGAGGAATAAACCAACGCCTTAGAAACTTTTCTATCACCACCTTGAGATGAGGGCACATTTTGTGGGTCAAGCAGGAACTTAACACTTTTTCCTCACTTCTCTTCAACATGTTTGGGCGCATTTGGAGGGTCTAGGAGGAAGTTTCCATTGCCTCTTAACTTTCTTATCTTCACCCCTAACATGGGCGCATTTAGGGGGTCCTGCAGGAAGTTTCCAACACTCAACAACTTTTCTTCCAAGCCAACTTCTTCTTGAGGGCGCATTTGAGGTGTGGAGCAGGAAGTTTCAGACTTAGAAAAAATTTTATCACCTCTATTTCTCCTTGAGGGCGCATTTGAGGGGGTGAGCAGGAATTTTAACAGTTGAAACTTTTTCCATCCTTCTGCCAGTCTCATCTTGGGTGCATTTCATAGGGGGTGAAGGAAGTTTCTCAGACTTAAGCATTTTTCTGGCTTGCTCGCCCCGATTTACTATATTTAGTAAGTACCCTAGTTTTCATTCTTCTGAAGCTTGGATTGATCTGAAATTTTAGCCACAGGATCCTCATGACCTAGTTAAGCTGTTCACACTGCCATATCGTGCTGACTTGCTATTTATAGCATGTTTCTAGAGGTGATTTACTATTTATAGTAACTGCTTGATTTCAGGACTTCTACAACTCCGTTTAACTTGAAATCTGACCGACGTGATCCTCATGGGTTAACTTGCCTGTTCACACTAGCACCTGCTGCTGACTTACTATTTATAGCCTATTTTTGGAGTGCCTTACTATAAATAGTAAGTGCTCAGATTGCCTTCAAATTTCACCAATGGATAGCTTGAAAGATACTGATCGCAGTGGGATACACCAGTTTTTGGAGATTCTGGCATTTGACCCCTCATTTTGGGTCCCGAAGCTGGAAACCCTAATTTGACTTGCATGTTGCTCAAACGATCTCCATTCGACCCCGTTTCTATTGCACTTCGCTCTATTTGTGATACTGAAGTGCTAGGCAGCTGTCGGAATAGTCCTACTAAAAATAGTAGTAAGTGTCTGAAAAAGTGATCATCTTGCCTTGCATGTCACATTACTGCGTAGCTCTTGAAAAACCCATAAAGAATAACCTGACATGTGTTGAAAAGTCCTGCATGCAAACCCTAAAAATAGCCTCTGAAGACAGCTCCTAAAAACGGTCCTGATCCTGGTTTGCATGTTACACCACTGCGAAGCTTTCGAAAAACCCACAAAGAATGTCCAAACATGCGTAGAAAATTCCAACATGCAAACCCTAAAAATAGCCTCCGAAGGCTGAGTGCTAAAAGTTATCATCTCACTCTGCATGTTATATCATTGCGTAGGTCTCAAAAAACCCAGAAATATTCTCCAGACATGCATTGAAAAACTTCGCATGTAAACCCTAAAATCAGCTCCCGAAGGTGAACTTGCTAAAAATAGAAAGTTGTCCGTTTCAGCTCAAAACTTGCAGAAAAATAGCTTGACGTGTTCTGGATGCAGTGTAGCAGTAGGAATTTCAAAAGTGCTGAGGAAATGTCCCAAATTAGGTACTTACTAAAAATAGTAAGTTATCAGAATTCAATGAAATTTTACTGGGAACCTGTTGGAAGCATGCTGACTATATTGTCGAGCTCAAATTTCAATTTATTCACTCCATTTGACTTCAAACTTACCAGAAGATTCAAAACCCTAATTCTCAGACTTAGCCAAAATTTCACGTTTAAGCTCAACGATGGACACATCCCCGGAAAGGCAGGTAGAACAAAAGAGAGACACAGCCAAAAAAACCAAAAACCAAGCCAAAAGACCCGAACAAAGCAAAAATTAGGGGGTCCTCATTTGCAATGGGGCGATGTGTGAAAAAGTCACAACACCATCCTTTGGATTGAGGGATGTTTTATCTTACACTAATCCTTCTTTGTGATTGGGTTTGAAGTCAGCAATTGCTCCATACCCCTTCGCTTTTGATGCTTTCATGGATGGGTTAAAACTAAACGAGATTACCAAAGAAGTCACAAACTTCTAAGGTGAGCAAGATTCTATGGATGGCACTTGAAGTTGTGATGTGTATCCTTCTAGGTATGTTGGATAGTATTCCTAGCTGGGTATCCATGCTTGTGATCCTCAACATGGATTGACAAAGCTCATTGGGATTGGTAGGAATGATCCTTGGAGGGATAAGGATCAAGATTTCAAAATTAATAGTATTGTTCCTCTCTTTACCAGCCATTTTGTGATTCCAATTGCTCACTTACAAATGGATTGGCGAGATATTTTAAGTAAGGATTGGAGCAATGAACAAATGGATACTCTTCAGAGTGTTCCTTGGCAAGGAATGGGTCAGATTTTTAGTCGTGAGCTTGTTGTTTGGTTGCAGGTCAACCACCTCATATTTTGGCTTGCTCTCATTCAGGAGAGTTAGAACATTATTTCTTGTTGAGAAAGTAAAGGATTTCAGTTGGAAATTACTTGGAAGTGTTTCCCAACCACTTTCAAGTTGTTTTGTGCAACACAATGATCATATCACATACTTATGTAGAGCGCTAAAATCAGATTGTACTTTGTTGATGCCATCTTTGAACAGCAGTGATTATTTGTTCCTTCAAACCTTCCAAACTCTAAGAGTTCATCTTATGAAGGTTTGCAATGTAAACTTTGATAGTTTACTCTCGATGTTGGTGCGGGACAGCAAACTTCCGCATGCTTGGGTTCATCATTCAGAGTCTCCTGGAGTTGGAATGGTAAGAGTTTTCAGAAGTCTTCATGGTTGTATTGGAACAACTCAAAGGAGGCATGTTAGATTCCTATAGTGCTATGATGATGAGTTTGTGAAACTCTTGCAAAGGATTGTTTTCCTTTGGCAAGGAGCTTGGAGGAAGTCGCATTTGCAGTTGTGGCTCTGCATGACACCATGAGGAGATATGCTTATAATTGTGGTTTTGGGTTGAGCAGACTTTTCTTCCTATTGCCCAAGATAGTGTTAGGTAGTAGGATTGCAGATGTGGATTTCTCTGAGATTCTTTGGCAAGAGATATTTCATTGTATAGATTTCAGCCCACACATGCATGATTTGATGACACATAAATGTGGGTTAAATCAGATATTATATAGTCCACTCTGGTATGACGTACCTACATCTTCAGAAGATGAAACAAATACCTGCAAGTCTCCTACTTTGTTTCCTCCAAATGGTTGCATACAAACACAAGAATTAGAGTCTCGGTATATTGGGTTTCAATTGATATTAGAGTCACCTATCTCTTCATTTATGGTGGGTGTGATGATGTGATGGTTTGGGATCCAGGGATTGGTGTAATGGGTACACTACTCCCCACTGATCACAATGAGTTTTGTCACAACTCTTGGCGTAGTAATGATTATATAAGAGTAGCGTAGTGGAAGTCAGCAGGTGTTGAGTATGGTGGATTTCTAGTTTGGATGAGGGATCCAAGATTTTCTATGCATGGAAGATTGCTTTATATTTGGAGAGTGACCCACGGAGCTACAGAGTTTAGTTTCATTCTCATCCAATTGAGGCAAAGAACATATAGTGGAGTATTTTGCAGGCTTACTTGGGATCCCGATGTTCAGGTGACAAGCCAAGGTGTTCAAGTGAGGATTTCTTAGGGACAAGGAATCTTAGGGAGGGCGGACTGTAATGTCCCCTTTTCCTAGGTAGTAGTTAGTTGCAAAGGTTAGCCCATCACTTGGTCCCCTTGGACTAACGGGATGGTTAGGAGGCTCCTCTGAGAACATTTGTGACTGGTCAGCCAACCATTTGAGCTCAATTGGTGTTTCCCAAATTAGTGCTTCCAGGATTATTGTTGTGTACCTTCCAGAGCACGTTTTGGACACTTTGTCCATACTATTTTTAGTAAGTCATAGGGTGGTCAGCATCCTGGTCGGTTGGCAGTATTTTCATATCAAGATTGTTGGCGGATTCTTACCATGAGTTTATCCTGGCAGTTATCTTGGTTTAGAGCTTCATGTTTAAATAACGTAATATTAAAGTTAAATTAAAAGTTTTAACTTTAATGTGTTATTTATTAATTTAAATCTTTATGGTAAAGGCAATATAACTAGTTTTAAAAGGATTATTTTATATCATAAAGAGGCACCAACTTAAGGGAGATATAAGGAAAGAAATAAAATAAATAAAATAATTTTAAATTGCCAACTTGGGCGTGGGAATTGGAGGGACATATAAAAGCCCTTTTGTGAGCTCATTTGCATATTCATGTTTTGGAGAAAATTGATAAGGGTTTGCTGGTTGGACTGAAAAGTCTGAAAATCTTGACTTCATTGAGGACGAAAACCCTCATGACGAACAGTATGCTACAGGAGTGAAAGATCTCCCAAGGCTTCTTGCAGATAGCTCCATTCAGGGGTTATGCATTGCACATAAACAATTTCAAACAAAGATTCAATCCAAGGTTTGAAGGATTTCAGGAGCTCAAAGATATATTGCACATCATTTCAGAGTAAAGGTATTTATTGAAGTTTATGAACAATTTTCAGATTTGTTTGTTGTATGAAGTTGCCAAGCAAGTTGTCCCCTCTAGAATGGAATTCCAAGTTTATATGATGACTTTGGTGTTGTGGGTATCATTTCAAAGGCTTCACTAGATCTGGGCGACCCCTCTTGCAAAGGATTTGAAGACTTAATAGTGGCAGTTTAGTTTCTAAAAGTATTGCACCCTATTGGCAGTTCGTACAACTTCGATAGAGGTGTGTGGCTTTTCCTAGGCTGAACGCCTAGGGTTTGTGGTTGTATTCACTCCAATTTGAGGCGTGTAGGGTGAAGATATTGTTGTGCATCAGTTTCATGGTAAAGAAGTGAGGGTTTGGTGATTTTGCAGGTGATTTTGGAGTTACCAGCTGGCTGGTTGCAGCTACAGCACATGGTCAAAGTTCCTAAAATATTTTGGGTATGTTAGAAAAAATTATGTAATCCATTTTAAGAAACTAGGTTGCTCTTAGTTTTGGAAAAAAATGTATATTTTATTCAGAGTATAAATCTAGAAATTTCAGCCTCCTATATTCCTAAATATAGCATTTTATTTGAGTTGATTATAGCTGCAAATCTCTTTATTACCTGCACTATTTTACTATCTCAAACTGTTGCAAAATACATCTCAAAACATATCTGGAAAACAAAAAAAAAAAATAGCAGACAGCGGGGACATTACAACCAAGCCCAATCTCCAGAACCACAAGGGTTTTCAAACAAGAGTACTTTTTCCACCGAACTGTTGATGTTACTTAGCAGCGTCGGGTTGCTTCTTCCAGATCCGCACATTGAAGGTAATTCAAATGATAGCCTTAACAGCTATTTGAATTGCGAGTTTATTTTGAAGAAGGCTCGATTTTCAATGCAGGCCCGATCTCTTGTTTGGCACAATCTCTAAAGATGTATTTAATAATTGGTTATTGCATTTAATATGTGTTGAAGAGGCGCAATCCTCTATATGGCCGACCTTCCATTTGTTGAAGCCATGCCTCTTGGTAGAGGCCGACATGTTGTTTGTGAAAGGTCACATCTCACCTTCTCACTTGTATATATGATCGATGCATTTCATTGTTTTCAGATATTCATTCTATTCTCATTCATATCTAGTGCGAGTTCATCCATAAGTGCAAATCAACATTATTGAAGGTTGTAGTTCCTTATCAGTGAATTGCATCATTGTGTTTCTGTGTTGCATCATATCTTGGTGCTTATATCTTGGCCTCCATTTCGGCCTTCATTGTAAAGGATTCATCCTTGAGATTTAAAATATATATGAGATATATCGTTGCTGGGTTTTTCTCCCTCAGGAGGGTTTTCCCAAGGTATCTGCTGTGTTATTGTGTTGAATTTTGAATTAATTTTATGTGCTCTAATCTGATCATTAAACCTAACATGGCATCAAAGCGGGTTTGTGTGAAGATCTGATCAGATTTGTGAATTTCATGAAAGAATTTAAGTGATCAAATTTGTTATACAGTCTGGGCAGATCGAGCATTTGAAAATTTGCCAGCAACTATGGTCGAAGGTCATATTGCTATTGAGCTTCCTAAAGACCCACGATCTTTACTAGCGCCTTCTCTAGGCCTCAGTTTCCATGCTCGTGATTCTCCAAAGGGCATTATCGCCTTTACCCGTGTATAAATTAAAGGCGTGTATTTCATTTTGCGCTAAGCAATAGAGTATGCTAGTTCCCGCGATCCACTATCGCAGATCGGGCTCATATTATTTGGCTTTTGTTAATTCAGTTCCACTGCTAGTTTCAGGCATGTGGCTCTTCTTCGTGGACATATGTAGTGGATTGTGTATGAGAGCACAATCTTTGAAGTTCCCACTAATTCTCGGAAATCATATCGTGGATATTGTTAAATGGTTGAAGTGGAACATAACCTTTGTGTGTCGACAGGAGTTCTTTCCGAGACCCAAGATATCGGACTTCAAGTCTTTCAAATGGGCATCGGATGTAGCAATCTGTGCTATTCATTGAAGCCGTCATTTTATTTATGTTAAAAATATTGAAATTTTCTGATGCCGTCTTCTAATGTTTGCAGGAATGACAAGTTTATTGGGCGTGATTACTCCAGTCGCCACCATTGTTGAAGCCGTGATCTGTCACTAAGGTATCTGGACAAACGTTCAATCACAGAAGCCAATCACAGGGTGACATCTCGTTTGTTCTAAATCAGGGAATTTGAAATAGCGACATTTGGCAATTCGATGATCTGAGCTATCTCGCACCTGAAGGACACAATTTGGATATTCTCTATCAAAATTCGGATTTAGTCAATTGCAGTATACGTAGGGAGAATACTAGGCGTGGCCAAGCTTGGTCGAGTCTACTGTACGCAGATCCCACTCAACCAACAATCACGTCAATCAATAGTATGCAGGTCAGGCATTGAGTCTTGACGGGGCTAGTGTTAATCTGAGCAAACTTCATGGTTGAAAAATTACCTTCTGATCTTGTCATAGAACCAAATTCATGATTGACAGGGCACAAGGCTGGGTCTACCTTGGATAAGGTTGCTTCAGCTATGCGGAAGTCATCACTGGAATATCAGGTTTCTTATTTCACAGAACTTCATTATCGTTGTGATATTGTGAATATCGTGGGAAGTTGCAGGAGGTCGTGGATCCCTTGAAAACTGTTTGCAGATCATAAGCTGGCTGGAATTGGAGCGTATCAATAAATTTGAACGGTCAAATACCATGTTCAAGCCATGAAGGTTGTGGACTGATCTGAGCACAAGAGCAGCATATCATATAGTGTCTAGTAATTGCATCCACAAGAATGGTTAAAAGAGAAGTATTTTCTTGTTTTTTTTGAAATCACCTTTCTAGGCTGAATTTCAATTATATCATTTATTTGGATCATGTGTGATTAGTAAAGAGAGATCGTGCTCTCTCTTGAGTTGTGTTCACTGACATAAGAACCTTGAAGATTCAAATTATTGTTTGCAAGTTATTTTTCATGCTAGTTGTGAAAAATTTATGAGTGTGACTCAGAGATGAAAAGAGAACTGCGACCTCAATTGTGATTGGTTGATCATATCGATGACATTATCTTTGTGCATGGACTATCATTGTGCCTTGAGAGGCCTGATTCTAAATGTTCGTTGCATAATGCATTCAAGAAATTTGTAGGTGTGCAGATTGTCTTTTGTTGTGCTGAGTTTAGCACCTCTGAAAGTAGTAAAGATGAAGGAAGTTATATTAGAATTCAATAAAGATAAGTTCTTTATCCCTTCATTCTAATCTTCTGATATTTGCTCATATTTCACTTATAGGTTGATTTCTTTACTTCATGTTCTTAATATTGTTCATGAATTCTTATATAGTCATTAATTCATGCTATAACTTGGGATTGTAAATCTTGTATGATTCTAGCCTTGATATTTCTTTGGATAGTCATAAACTGTTAGTAATCTCTCTTTATAACGCTTCCAGGATGGTTTGAGAAGCAAGAGGGTAATGAGAGATTGCACAAAGAGGAAAAGCTTCAGGCATCTTGTGAGGAAGTCATGCCAACCAAAGAAATGATCAAGCATGGAGTCACAACTTGCAGCTATGGGACTGAGTTGGTAGCTAGAGGGAGTTCACTTCCAGAAGTCATCTTTGCAATCTCTGAAGCAGGGATCAAGAGGGAGTCTTGTAACTCACTAAGAAGAAGTGAAGATTACTATATTGCAAGGCTAGGTGCTAATCCTTAGAGGATCCCTTCAGCTGCTGAGATCAGAATTGCTCAAGTCAGCCATCTGGATTTGATATTGGTAGCTCCACAAACCTATTCAGAATAATGTGACCAGGGATGAAGTTGAGGAAGACAATCCTGAACTCTCTACAATACCACAGGTGTGCACTGGGAAACATTTATCTAAGGCAAGCATTGTAGGCAATCTTGGACGATGAGGTCAGAAGGTTGATGCAAGTAATTAAAGATTCAGAGGGAGCCTACTATTGATATTTTGAAGAGATTTGGTATGATGGATTGCAAATCCATGTCTACACCTATGGAAACCAACTTGCACAAGTTGAAGGAGGTTGTAGCTAGTTCAAACCTGGTGGATCCATGATGTACAAGCAATTGATTGGATCCTTGATGTATCTAGTTAACACTAGCCCTGAAATCTGCTATGCAATAAGTGCACTTAGTCAGTTCATATGTGAACCGAGGCAGGTACATCTTGTTGCAGCGAAACATGTTCTAAGATACTTGCATGGGACAGTTGGATATGGGCTAAGATATTCTTCAGGTGTGATCCTGGAGCTACATAGTTATACAGATTATGTTTCGGCAGGTTGTGTTGTTGATCAAAAGAGCGCCTCTGGATGTTATTTTAGTTTGGGGTCTGCGATGATCTCCTGATGTAGCAGGAAGCAGTCTTCAGTGGCACTAAGTACCGCAGAGGTCATGTACATTGCAGCATGTATGGCAGTTTGAGAAGCAGTGTGGCTTCGAAAGCTCCTTGCAGGATTGGTTGGACAATCATTGGAGCCGACTGTCATCCATTGTGTTAATTAAGCTATGTGGAGCCTTCTGTCAATACAAAGTTTCATGATAGAACTAAACATGTTATTGAGGAAAGCATTTCAATTGAGGTATATCCGCACTGATGAGCAGACGGCAAACATTCTCACCAAGCCTCTGTCTAGGATAAAGTTTGTGTACTTTCAAGATAAGCTTGGTATGGTGGAGAATACAGCCTTAACTGAGAAGGAGTCTCAGTATCAATGATCCTCTTTAATGAGTTCTTCTCTGTGAGAGAAGTTCGAGGTGAAATCCCTTGATTAACGAGTTCTTCTCTGTGAGAGAAGTTTAAGGTGAAATCCCTTGATTAATGAGCTATTCTCTGTAAGAAAAGTTCGAGGTGAAATCCCTTGATTCCACCCTCTGGGAGAGCCGTGGTGGATGTCATGTGTGTGACTCCATGACAGCATCACGTGAGAGAGTCCGTGATAATTCCTCTTGTACTTGTGTTTTCACCCTCTGGGAGAGCCATGGTGAAAGTCATGCTGAGGTGACAACATCACGCAAGTGATGAACACTTGTACATACCATACATGGTTGTAGCCATTATGGTTGATATCATGATGAGGTGATATCTGATATCATGATGAGGTAATATCTTTATTTTTCCACATATGGGTGTAGCCATTGTGGTAGACATCACGATAAGGTGATATGTCTTATGCAGTTGGAAGTATCATCCCTAGCTGAGCGGGAGTGTTGATGTTACTTAGCAGCATCGAGCTGCTTCTTCCAGATCCGCACATTTGAAGGCAATTCAAATGATAGCCTTAACGGCTATTTGAATTGCGAGTCTATTTTCAAGAAGGCTCAATTTTCAATGGAGGCCCGATCTCTTGTTTGGAATGATCTCTAAAGATGTATTTAATAATTGGTTATTGCATTTAATATGTGTTGAGGAGGCGCGATCCTCTATATGGTCGACCTTCCATTTGTTGGAGTCATGCCTCTTGGTAGAGGCGGACATGTTGTTTGTGAAAGGTCACGTCTCACCCTCTCACTTGTATATATGATCGATGCATTTCATTGCTTTCAAATATTCATTCTATTCTCATTCATATCTAGTGTGAGTTCATCCATAAGTGTGAGTTCATCCATAAGTGCGAGTTCATCCATAAGTGCAGATCGACATTATTGAAGGTTGTAGTTCCTTATCAATGAATTGCATCATTGTGTTTCTGTGTTGCATCATATCTTGGTGCTTATATCTTGGCCTCCATTTCGGCCTTCATTGTAAAGGATTTATCCTTGAGATTTAATATATATATGAGATATATTGTTGTTGGGTTTTTCTCCCTCAGGAAGAGGGTTTTCCCAAGGTATCTGCTGTGTTATTGTGTTGAATTTTGAATTAATTTTCTGTGCTCTAATCTGATCATTAAACCTAACACGAACTCTCTAAAAGCTTGTATTTTAAAATTCACTTTTTAATTAAAACTCCATTTTAGCTCCGAAAAGGACCTTTTAATTAAAATAACCATAATTTGACACGCAGGGTCCCTGTTTTATACATCCATGATTTAAAACATCTCATCCTAGTTCCAATGAGCTATAACACTAAGGTGCTTTTAAAATATTTTAAATAATATTTAGCAACCTTAGTAAAATAATTAAAATAAAGCCATTAATACACCCATTTTGTAGAAACTGTCAGAATGCATCCAAAACGAAAACTGACTGTACTGGAGTGATCCCAATGAAGAATAATGATAAATGGAGCCAATCATGCGACTTACTATAAATAGGCACCCTCTCCAAGATTCTTGCAGAGCACACCGGAAGCCGAAAGTCACATTGGAAAGTGGCATATGAGTCCTCCAGACCACCTGAGCTCATTGGAATCTTTAAATTATCCCTCTGATTAGGCTGACACAAACCTAAAAAGTCACCTCCAATTGTAGAGCAAGAGGACCTAAAAATGGGGACATTACAATTGATGATCTTTGCTTCCTGTTAATGTCATGTCCTTGAAATTGTAATGCTAATTATGAGATGTTGAAACACAAATAACAAAATCGAACAAATACCAAAATATAATATAAGTAATTGCCATGTAAATACCATTATTATAATTATTATTATCAAAATATAATTGCCATTTAAACATTAATATCATAGATAAATATTATAATTATGATATAAATATTATAGAATAACGGATATTATAATGATAATATCATGAATCTGATATATTATAATGGTAATATATGATATAATACATCATGAATAGAATACCATGTGCTCTAAACTAAATAAACAACTAAATAAATACCCATAATATTCATGAATGAATAAATATTAATATGAATGCCCCATAGAAGTATTTATTCCTAATATAAATATTAGCGATACTAAATAGCGATATCCTTAAGTAATTATATTTGAAACTATAGATAAAGCAATTCCTATTCAAGCGATTACACTAATCATGTAGCGATCCTTAGTCTATCGGCTCCCAAAAGCAATGATTACAAAAGGACATGATGCATTCAAAGACATCGGTCAAACCTTCCTTAACACAACGAATAGATTCAAGAAGGCAGCGATTACAATAGTTAGTCATAAGGAGCAACAAATCCATAAAGACGCGTCCCTAGTCCAAGGGATGGATATGACTCTTGGGAAATCAACCTATAAAAGGAGATCAATCAAGACCAAAGGGGCATCGATCAAGGAAGAGGAAGAAAGATATCAGCACAGGAAATAACAGCGCCTGGATTAGCAGATCATCTTACATCAACAAGTGTATCTCTACCATTGCTATTAAACATATCTACCCATTGGGTATGCTCTGTAAGTTGTTGATTACTTATATATATGTCTAATGTTGTATGTTCTTTAGATCGATCTGATACTAATCTGCTATTTACTATCTTGAGTGTACATTGGATCTGATTCTTCAAAACCTGCTATTCATTATTTAACATACATATGAAGCTTTGACTCTACATAGTAGGGAATGTTGCAAGGTGTGACCCTTGGTCTTCCTTGCAGCACTAACGCTTGGGTTTATGACATGGTTTAACTGCCTCCTCTGGTTCTTAACTGAAGCTTGTATTGGGCATTGACAGGTCGATCTATTGGTGCAACGGCAAGTCCAACAATTGGTATCAGAGCTCGTCACAGGTTCAAACCCCACGCTTGTGCTGGGGGGGGATTGTTGCAAGATGTGACCCTTGGTCTTCCTTGCAGCACTAATGCTTGGGTTTGTGACATGGTTTAACCGCCTCCTATGGTTCTTAACCAAAGCTTGTATCAAGCATTGACAGGTCGATCTTTTGGTGCAACGGCAAGTCCAACAGGGAAATGATAATTTACACCAGCATATTGCTTTTAAGTCTTAAATGAATTTTATTATCAGAATTAAATTAGAATTGCACTAACTGCTTATAATCCAACATGTGGAAAGGGCCTGAGATGCTACTAGTAGGGGCCAAAGCCCACTTACTGTTGATGTTCATATAGCATCAAGCGAATTCTTCCAGCCATGATATGATAGATAAATTTGATGGAGCCTAAACGGCTATCAAATTTATAGAGATACGATTTTATGAAGAGACACGTCTTGCATATTAAATAATGTTTAATTATTAAGAGACTCGATTTCATGAAGAAGACGCAACTCTTGACAAGGCCGACATCATGCATCATTGTGGATGCGATTTCTTTAAGAGGCATTTAATATTTGTTATTAAAAAAATCCAACTTCATTTATGAAGTGTTGCCTTTGTTTGTTAGAGTCACGTCTTTTGTATAGAGGCCAACATGAAGATTTGAAAGGATGCATCTCTCCCCTTCACTTGTATATATAATCATTGGCACTTCATTGTTTGGCATTTCTGTTCGTAGTTCATCAAGTTCGAGTTTCTCAAGTGCGAGTTTGTCTCAAGAGCAGATCGTTGTTTTTGTTGAAGGCTGAGATCTTTATCAGCAGATTGCTTCATTCTATATTTGTGTTGCATCAGACTGCGGTGCATATATTTGGCCTTCATATTGGCCTATTGTAAAGGAGGCAATTATTGTTAACATTCAATATATAAGAGATATATTGTTGCTGGGTTTTTCTCCCTCAACAGGAGGGTTTTCCCACCAGTATCTGCCGTGTTATTGTGTTGAATTTTGAATTAATTTTCTGTGCTCTAATCTTATCATAAAATCTAACACTTAAGACTTCTGCCCAAGGTAGGGCCTGAGGTGTAGTGGTGAGAGCCAAGGGAGCCCACTCACGATCTCCACCCATTCTCACAGGTTGGCAAGTGTCTTCCGAGGTTGTGACATGGATGGGGAAAGCAGGTACAAGTCGCCAAGAGGGAGGGTGTGGTATACACTCTCTTCAAAGGGCTTGGCATATGGCTTCGGGTGGACCCACCATGTTCCTCCTCCTAGTTATAATATGTTGCATTAGTGATAATCTATAAATGTGATGCAATTGTCTACTGCTAACAAATATGTATATATACATATTGGGGAATGTTGTTCAATGGTGAATGCAGGTTTCATTCCAAGATTACATCATTAAAGGAGTTATTTATTTGTTAAGGTGAAATCCCTAAACCTAGTTTGCAGAATTTGTGATTAATAGTCAAATTCTAGGGAAAATCAAGATAGGGGACACTACAGTTAAGTATGACTCACCTTTCATTACACAGAGCGAAAAATCCGAGTTCTATTACAGACACACCCAAGGAACAGGAAAGTAATGCAAGGATTATGGAGATCAAACAAATTGTTGGAGGGATTGATGAACTCCATAAGGATGAAATGTTGCATAATGATTTCAGCACTCCTCATATTGGAGAGGTTTGGTATGTTGATAAAGATTGGAACCTGCTTGAGGATCATTTCTCATATAAAGGTGCAGCTTGCAGCCATGAGTTAGTTGATATAACAGGTAATGAGGGCAGTTTTCAGTATGATACACTTCATGTATCAGCAGGTAACGATGAGCATTCGGAATTGGAAGAAGGTATGCATGAGACTTATGAAGACACCATTGAAAATGATGAAGAAAATATGAATTTTATGAGTGTTAACAGCAGTCTATTGTCTTTGCATGAATTTGATAATCACAAGTAGATAGATAAGTCTCATGTAGGTGACTTTGTATTATGTTGACACTCAAAATTTCATAGACAAGTATGAGATAGTGTGGATGGATCCAAGGTATACAATAAGATTGACATTCCATAATGGATTTGATAATTCTTTCTTTATGAAGACACCACTTTTCGTCACTTTGGAAGGCACTTCCATGAGAGGGTTATCAATTGAAACATTGAGGATTCCTAATTTTAGACATGTTCATCATTCATTTGCAGTCAACGTTCAAGAATATCATATTCCTAGTTTGTTGAGTTGGTATAACTTCATCAATTTGCAGCAAGTAGGAAAATTTTCAAATTTGGTGCAAAGGTTTTTCAAATTTGGTGCAAAGGTTTTTGTCTTACTCCTAGATGAATAGTGATTGTTCTATGCCATTGCACACAGATTTATCAAACCTTGCATTGAGGACTACAGCTTATTGCTTGAGTTTGTGTGCATTGGATTGTCACTCTAACACTTGGAGGTTGAGTGTTGATAGGGGGTCACCAAATTATGACAACCAAGGCAATTCCAAGATGGTTATACATCCACTTTTTCAAACTTAACATTGCTATCATATTTTGTTTCAGCAGGTATGGGAGAGTATGTGTGAGTATGATTGGTGAAAATCCCAGAATTTGAGATCCAGGTACAATTACATGGGATGAGATGTTGATTCAAAATTAGAGTGGTGGACAAAACTTCAGAGTTGGTACCGCTGTCCACTTTCCAATCAGCCTACATAAGACGTTGAATGATAGCATGCAAATAGCTTGGCCAATACCTCCAGCCCAACAATGGAGAAATTTTTAGTTGGTGTTGATTAGTAGAGGTAATAAGGTTATTGGAGTTCCTTTGGTCATTCCCACACTCACATTTCCTCTGTTTCAGGGGTAATGATTTATGACAGTTGTTGCCCTAGCATTTCCACGCTGATTATGGCAACATCAATTTATGGTAAATGGACTTTAAGTACTTAAAAGCTTCTTGGTAGTAGGTTGTGGGAGGATTTACAAAGTTAGAGCAGTTATTTCTAGCTCCCACCAATATGAGTGATGGTTATTGCAATCAGTTTGAGATGTTGATGGATATATCTACAGATGTTACTGTGATGATTGTAGTGGATTGGATGAGTTGGTGTGCTCGATATGGGCTTATTGACACTTGTAGATTAGGTGTTGATGAGGAGTTATCAGTCTATAATTGGGAGGGTATTGTCAGGATGTATGATTTCAGGGACGACACTATTTTTATCAGCTTCTGGTTAGGGACTGATTAGCATCACTTTAGGGACACTATGAGGAGATTTGTTGAGGGTTATTCTTTGGAATTGAGCAAATTATATTTCTTGTTGCCCAGGATCAAGTTAGGTAGTGGGAGTTCTGATATGGACCTCACTGAGGCACCTTAGCAGGAGATTTTTCATGATACAGATTTAAGCCCTCATAAGTATTTCAATTTGGGTGTTGGTGATGTTTATTTTTGGGGTCATAGGAGTTGAGAACCTAGTTGGGGCAAGATGAGTTAAAAATTTATCAAAGTGCCGCAGCGTCAATGTGGTGGTTCTATTGTGAGATTGACTTGGGACCTTGGAATCTTTTTTGGTTTCAGTTTGGATCGGTTTGATGATTGTGGGGTTGTATTGGCATTGCTTGAGGACAAGCAGTATTTGGGGAGGGCAAACTATAATGTCCCCATTTTCAGGTTCTCTTGCAGTGTAGTTGGCACTGACCTTCTAAGTGTGTGTCAACATTATCAAAGGAGTTATTTGATGTTTCCAGTGAGCTCAAGTGGTCTGGAGGATTCATATGCCACTTTCAAATATAATTTTCGGCTTCTGATGTGGTCTCCAAGATTCTTGGAGGGAGCATCTATTTTTAGTAAGTCACCTGGTCGGGTCCATTTATCATCTTTCATTATCGGGATTACTCTTACATAGTCAGTTTTCGGTTTCGATGCATTTCATCCATTTCCACTAATTGGGTGTAATATTGAGCTATATTTAATTAATTTTACTAAGGTTGTCATTTTAATTAAAATATTTAATCGTGCACCTTAGTATTTATTATAGCTCGTTGAAAAGAGAACAAAAATATTTAAATGTTGGGACGCTTAAAAATGACTTTCAATGTCGGAAATGTGTTAAAAGTAAAATAAATTACTTTTCGGAGTTATTTTATTTAATGCTAAAGTTATAAAGTTAAAATATTACTTAGTGTTATTTAAAATATTAAAGGTGACTTTTTGAGGAGATATAAGGAAATATTAAAAAGTAAATTTTTGTGTGGCATAAAGTGGGACGCCCAAGAGGGAGATATAACGAGAATTTAAATTCAAAAATAAAATATTTTATTTCTCCAAGAGGGGCATTTGGTTTGTAGGGAGATTTAAAAGAAACTTAAGGAGCTCATTTGAAACGCATGCTAATCTTAATATTTGAATATTCTAGTTGGCTGGAGGAGTTGGTTCTTCTTCAAGGTTTGTGAGGATGAAATCCCTTACAAGCAACATTCTCCATGTTGTTGAAAGACACAATCTAGAGGATTTTGAGGTGGCTCCACTCAGGAGTCACATTGGAGCTTAATATTTCAATTTGGTGAAGATTGGCCAAGGGGTTCATAGCAGATTTGGAGGGCAGACTTTAGTGTTTATGACCAACAGATTTGAGAGTTAAAAACTCAGAAAATACTACCTTTATGCTGGCCATACCCTTTCTCAAGCAGGTCGTACAGTCTCAAGGAGGGCATGGGGTTTCTAGTGCTGGTCGCCTAGTTTTGGGGCTGCAATTTGGAAGGGTTTGAGGCGCCTAGGGAGACGACTCAGAAAACAAGTTTGGATTGAAAAAGCAGTGTCTTGTGAAGTTTTCAAGCTTTCCATCAAGCTCCAGGTTGCTGGTCATATGTCTAGTTTCAGTCTTTTTCAAACAGCAACAAATGGGTATGTCTAAAATGCAATCCTAAGGGTGTTATAATCATTTTGTGTATGTAAAACCCTTATTTAAGGGATTATATTACTGTTGTATCAAATCTGAAACATATTGCAGTTGTGACTTTCCTATATAGTTGAGTTTCCAGCACTTAATTTTGCAATATTAGTGTTAGTTGCTATTATCTTTATTTTCATATTGCAAACACCTTCTGCATTTCCATCTTCTTCTCTAAAGCCATCAAACAAAAAAAAAACAAGGCAAAACAAGGGTGGATGTTACACTCTGAAATTTCATAATTTATGCAAAATTGCCCGTACTGGTAAATTCTTAGGGTGCCAGCTATACTTACTGCAGCTCATACTTGATCGCAGCTGCATAGAACAATGATTGTTGTTACCAGAGTATGATTTCCAATGTCATAATCTGACCTTTTCTATATCTATTGTCATTGCTTCTACATTTAAAATAAAACAAGAGATCCGTTGTTTGTGTCTCTCTTTCTATTTCTTATAATGGAAAGCAATATAATCTTATTCTTCTCAAAATATTTTTTAAGGTTTTGCTTAACCTTTTATTCTTAGGAATAAAAAAAAAATTCACCCTACCTTGGCTTGTTAAAGACTTTGTTAGAAGAAAATGGCAAATGGATCCCAATGTCTATGAATGGGAAACCTGATCATTACAATGAGGAAGGCAGTGATATTTCTTTAAATCTTTTGGATTTATTTTCTTCAATCTGAGGCTTGTGAAACATCTTTTACAAATGTAAAAATATTTGTTTAGTTCTTCAACCACATACTTGACTACACATATTTCTGCCTATACCCAATCCGACCTTCATTTTTGAACCTGTGCAATATTTATCTTTTTAAACATCCCCTATGAATTAACATGTAAATGACAATCATACATAAGAGAATAAGCCACATACAAAAGCGATTTAAACTCTTTTTTTTTAAATATTTAGCTTAAACTGGACATTCTTAAATTTGATGGAATTATCTATTTGATAGGGAAAGCATACATACACCAACATCACATCCTCAACTGTTGCTGCAATTGGTCCTATAATCTCCACAGTTCCACCTTCACATAAAGAACTGCAAAACAATATAAGATTAACTTGGAATACTAGAGCTGTAAGACTATAGAAAGCTTTACAGAAACAAGTCTGAAATTGGATTTGCATATTGTAATATAAATGTTAGTATTAATCCTGATGTTCTCATGTATGCATCAAACACATGCTAGTGTTTCTACCTTTATAGGAGACACACTTGCCCATGAAGAGGGCCTTAACATATCATTCTAGACATGCAGTCCTTACCTTGTGTAGATAGAAATCTCTATCTTTTATCATAATACATTTTTAATGATATACTGTGACAGCCTTGCAGCTACCCAATCATGGAATTTTTTCATTAATCAGTAATTTGCTTTAGTTGACAATTTTTCTGCCACTTTGGTACTACTTGGACTCTACTGTTTATCTCATGCACCTCAACACTCTTTTGAGATTTATTCAGTATATCATAGTTCTTCTTGCTCATGTACCTAACCCGTCTCAGACAGAGATATTCAATCTCCATTCTCAAAGACATGCACAACGCCCTTCCACATGCAGGCTTGTAGAAGGTGTAAAATGTTTCCAAAGTTGTAGTGATCATGAAAGAGAAAATCTGCCATAAAAAAACTACTGAAAAACCTTTTCATTAGAAAATGCTATTCATTCCTTGTGGAAGATTTTCTTTTCATAACAAAAAAGAGGAAGTAATTGTTCTGGTGAAGTGCAATAGCTAAACAAAACTTCAAGAGACTCAAAACCGAGAAGTGCAACGCTAATTCAATAAAAGTGATAAAATTATTGACTGTATCACGTATAATGATGTCAACAATGCAGTTCCAAGATTACGTATTTAAAATGTAGTTCCTAAACCAATGGACAACAAGCAAAGGAAAATCCCTCTGAATTTGAAAGACAGGGCCAAGATATCATAAAAATTGTAAGTATTTTCTACTTTTTAACCATCAAATTCATATTCCTAGCATATCCAAGAAGCATTGTTAAAATGTTGTGCAGATTTGTTGCTTGAAGGATGCCAGTCAATCATGGTGTCATAGATTTCCTCCCTAAACCTCCAACAAGTGAAGATGAACTTGTTGGAATTATTGTTGTCACTGATGTCAAAGGAGAGAAGAGCAAAATCACTGCAATCATATTGCTGCTGTCAAAGGAGGATCAACATAGAATATGTATGCTAAGGAGAACTATTTTAAAGTTAAAATGGGCCAATCCAAATTGCCTTATATTGGCGCCCATGTTGAGTGAAATTGCCCCTCTTTGATATGGGCCAAGCATACATGGTGTATCGCCCCCTTTAGTGGAATTAAAAATTAAAATTATTATTTTTTATTTTGGGCCGACCCCTCTTGGAAGGATCACCCCTCTTGAAGGAGTCACCCCTCTTGGGTGAAGAGGCATAAGGGGGATATTAAAAAAAATGTGATGGGAAAAAATAAGCAAGCAATTAAAGTTAGATCATTTCCATTACAAGCAGATTTTTGAAGAGTATACATGTGAAGAAAGTTGCAAGCAGATTTTTTTAATGGAATTTCAAATGATTATCATTATAGTTGTCGGGATTCTCCATTATGGGAACATAGACAACGTACCAGCCCCATACCCAAAATTTCCGGTCAATAATTTACATATAAAATAGCCGTCTCCTTATTCATTTAACTCACATACCCTAATTTGATTGGTGTCCCCGTCCCCGTACTAGTACCAGTACCCTGTGTCTCTAGGTAACTATGATTATCATCCATTGAAGAAGCAATATCAATAAGGCAAAATTTTGTGTCTCTTGCTAAGTTGGTGCTTAGTAGTGGGGATTGGTGTCTCCAGTCCGTTGGTGCCTACAAAGATTTGTAAGAGAATTTTTATCATTGACTGGGTTTGGATAGTAGATCCAAGCAATTGTTCTCTGTGGTTTTATCCCAAAAGGGTTTGTTGGTGCCTCTCAATAGAAGAGTTTGGTGTCTCTTGCTAAGTTGGTGCTTAATAGTGAGGATTCGTGTCTCCAGTGGGTTGGTGCTTACAAAGATTTGTAAGAGAATTTTTATTCTTGGCTGGATCTGGATATTAGATCCAAGTAGTCATTCTCCGTGGTTTTATCCCAAAAGGGTTTCCACGTAAATCTTGTGTCTCTTAATTGTTAAATCTTGTGTGATTGTTATTATTGTGCTTGTTGGATTTTAAATAAGTAAAATGTTATCTTATACTAATTCGCCTCCCCCCCTCTCAATATAAGTGTGTGTGCTCATCAATTGGCATTGAAGCGGGTTCCTTCAAGAATAGTCTAAGCACTAGAAGGTAGATCTCAGGAGCACACATGGTTAGTCAAGAAGGTTTCTCCTCAAATAGAGCTCCATTGTTTGACAGAACAAACTATGCATTATGGAGCATAAAGATGCGAACTTATCTAATGGCTCTTGGTTTTGATATTTGGCAATCAGCAGGAGATGGTTATGTAGCTCTGACTTGTCCACCAAAGGATCAAGTTGGAAAGAAGGCTAGTGAAGAAAATGCAAAAGCCATGAATGCTATTTTGTGTGGTCTATCTGAATCGGAGTTTGTCAAAGTAATGCCCTGTGACTCGGCAAAATCTAGGACAAACTTAAGAATATCTATGAAGGTGATGACAAAGTTAAGAAAGCTAAGCTCCAAACCTATAGAAGACAATTCGAGAGCTTGAAAATGAAAGATGAAGAAAATATTGCTGCCTATCTCCTTCATCTAGATGAAATTGCCAACACCATTAGAGGACTTGGTGAAAAGGTTGAAGATTCAATGATTGTACAAACAGTGCTAAGGTCTCTTCCTTTAAGATTTGATGCAAAAGTTTCTGCCATCGAAGAAATGAAGGATCTAGATAAATTATCAATGGATGAATTGCATGGGATCCTGATGGCATATGAAATGAGGAGTGAAAGAGAGAAGTCATCAAAGCGTAAAGCATCCTTCAAAGCTTCAAAGAAGATGAGGAATAAAGAGCCTGAATCAAGTGATAGCCCTAGCAATGAATTAGATGTAAAGGAAGCCCATTTTGTGAGAAAACTTAAGAAAGGATCCAAAAAATACAAAGGTAAGCTACCCTTCAAATGCCTTAATTGTGGAAAAGTAGGAAATTTTGTTACTAAGTGTCCACATGAAGAAAATGAAAGTAGTGATGAAGAAGAATAGCATAACTTAAAGAAAGGGAGCAAACATCATCAATACAAAAACAGCTACAAACAAAGTAAACATGAAAAGAAGAACTTCCATAAGCATAAGAAAAGCCTCTATTCCAAAGAATAGTAGCTGATCCATGGAGAGTGATGAAAGTATCTCCAATAATGATAGAGAAGAAACTCTCTTAATGGCAATAGAAACAAAGAGTAATGCCTTGGAGAATGAAGACAAAGGAAAAGAAAAGATGGATTCAGAAGAGGAAGAAAATGTCGAAATAGATGGAGAAGCGGATCTTCAAGAAAAACTCATTTGTGCCTTAAGAGAAATCAAGAAGCTTAAGAAAAGGAATTTGAAACAAAAGCTGCAGCTACAGAAGTATGATGAAGAGGATCGTGATTCAAGAGCAAAAGTGTTGCAAAGCCTTGAAGAATCAGAAAAGATTATCATCAGCCTAAAGATTCAAGTAGAAGAGGCAAAAATGATAGAAGAAGAGGTAAGAATCTAGCTAAAGGCAAAGGAAGGAAATTGAGAGAAGCTAGAATCCAAAATTGTTTCCTTAAGGAAGGAACTAGAGACAAAAACTACTCAGTTGAACAAAAACTTAAAGTTTGAGAAGAACACTGAGCTATTGGATGATATTATCAAATCCCAAATGTCACCATTCAATAATACTAATCTTCCAATTTGTAGGAAAGTTCCCTAATTTAATTTACTCTTAAGTCTAAAACAATTAACAAGCCTACTTCTATAAAACCTGCATAGTTTGTCCTTTGGTGTATTGCATAAAAATGAAATAACTCAAAAACACTTGAACCATCTGTTTTTTATCTCAAATAGTAGAGCACAAGAAATGAAAATCTCCTATCTCACTATTAAGACTCAACTTGACAGTGTCAAATTTTGCTTGAGTCCAGCCCATTTATACCTTTAGGCCTCATTTTACCCATCACATAACTTATCTAAGAAACCTTTGTATGGGTCTCCATTTGTCAAAATTACCTAAGTGTTGTTCATTGTCATCCCCTATGTACCTATCATATATTGGCAGTTGCAAAAATCTCCAAAAATTATAAGTGGGGTGTTTTAAAGTTAAAATTTCTAAGAACTATGCTTATGTCAAAGTTTCAAATTTTCCCTTCCTATTATGCCTTTCCTCCCAACTCTGCCTTTTCCTTTGTCCTCATTGGAATATTGAACTTTCCCATCTAGGCATACCTCTCTTCTTTTCCCTACCTTCACTTCCTTTTCGTATCCAGACATTGGAGCTATCCTTCTTGGCATCTCTTTCTTCCAAACCCCACTCTTTCCCCTTGCCTTTGTCAAAGTTTCACACTTTTTTCTTACCAGCATGATTTTCCTTGGAAAGCCAACTCCCCAATCCTTTACACTTGTTTCCATTTTAGAGCCAAAGTGTTGGCCATCCCTTACTCAAGGTACCTTTTCCTTGGTATCCCAAACCCCTAACTTCCTACGTTTCCTACTATATGTTTTATTGAAGTCAAAGATGCAAGAATACTTCTAATGTGGTACAAGGAATGAAGTATCCCTGAACCTCGATTTCGAACACTTTTCACTATGTTATCTCATCGAGATTGCAAATTTGAATGTGTCCTTATTCGCATGCCTTCAGGGATAAGTTCCTTGGCACCCCCAATCCCTAAAACTCCCACATTTTGCACTATTCATCCCTACCTACCCCCTGCTTGACCAAGTGTGCCATGAATGACCAAATTTGATACCACAACTGCTCAAGAATTGATTTTCCCACCTAGAAACAATTGTCTAATCTCAAGGGCTTGAATTCACACACAACTTCAAGCGAAGGATGAAAAACACCATGCCATTTTTTTTTTTTTTTTGTTGCGCCAGAGGTATCCCCGCAACCCACCCCAGCGCCCAACCAGCCTTGCCTTGGTCTTACTTTTTGCCAAGTTGGGGTCCAGGAGGGGTGAGCTGAGGCGAGACTAATCTTCTAGGGATGCACACAATCACCCGCAAACCACGTGCATCGGGTAATCCCGGGCCTCAAAGTCGAACCCGGAACCTATGGGGAGCAAACCCATGGCCCAAGCCAACTCTGCTACCCATGCGGGTTAACACCATGCCAATTTTAATGTGGTGGTTGTATTTCTAACATGAATTATTCCAAGCAACCATTTCAATGGATTTTGCAAGATCCCAACTAGTTCCACACAGCATTAATGACACCTAATCCTGAGTTGATTTCTTGAGGATTGAGCGACCAAACAAAGTGTTATATATGTCAATTCATTTTCCAAAAAAAGGAATAGGTCATTTTATCCATTTCCATGTGATTGTAACACCAAAACAGATCTAAGATTTCAATTCTTGCATGTCCAATCGCCATTATAATGGCTCATTGTGTAAGTCACAAAGAGGTAAATAGTTATGAGATGTCTCCTTGGTTAGATGCAAATCTTCAAGAGAATTTCTAAGCACAATAGAGTAACAAGTTCTTTCCAGCTTAAGGTTTTCTCTCACCACATTTATTGGTGTGAATGTAGTGTGAACTTGAGAAGTGTCACGACACTTCAATGTTTTGCAAATTGTCATTAATGATGGTCTTTTCCTTATTGTGTTGGACTTCTAGAAGTTTGGAGATTAAGCATGCCATGTTATTAATATCATATCCCTTTTGTCATTTCTATTTGTTGTCTTCTAGGAACTGAAAGATATAAACAGTCGGATTTTGATGATATCCTTGGTTACCCAAATGCTATTTCCAAATGAAATAAGAGGAAAGACACTAAGATTCCAAGGCAAGAATGCAATTACAAGAGAGGAGAATTTGAGACACTTCATCAATATTGTAGAAAGTATGAGATTGAGGATAAGGATGTTGTAGTGTTCCACCACTCTGCTGCAATGATTTTACTGAGTTTGTAGGTCTGATCTTCGTTTGTTTTTGGTATTTTGTTTTTTTTGTGTTTTTGAGTTTACTTGATAATAATGTGAAATAAGAGCTAAAGAACATGTACATGAAGTAAAGACTTTAAATGAACTAATCTACTAAGACATAGCTGATTAAATACTTGATATTCGAAGCCAAATACGAGTTCTTCATTACATTATAGATTACATGAAATAGATGGCTTACATAGGATTTTCAAACTAGTTACATCGTATGTAATATTTCACTTACAGCCTTATAACACAGTGAATAGTGTTTCGCTACAGTGCCAAACCCCAATGAAGTGCACGCAGCTCTTAGAGGACAAACTTCTCCCACCAAAAAACGAATTGGAGAGCTCCTTAGGGCAAGGGCGCCCCTTTTGGACGTGATAGCAGCCCCTCAAAGGAGGCGTTTCTTTTTCTTTGGCTGTTACAAACCCTCAAAACAAGGCGGCTGGTTGTAGATGTATAAATCAGCTCCCAAAATCTTTAAAAATGCAAACAACTCCTTCGTGGTTGCAAATGGAGGCACTAGCAGCAAAAAACCTTCCAGAAGATGACTCTAATTACTTGCAAACAGCAAAATATGGCTCCAAATGAAGCAACCAAGCTCAGATCTGCAACTTTGAGGTGGTATTTCACACCATCAAGAAGCTCGAAAACGAAGAAGAACACCCCTCCAGGCTTACCCACTGCTGAAATCAGGAAACCCTAGTCTCCCTCTTCCACAATCTCCAACTCACAAGCTCAAGCAAGCAAAATAACTCAACATCATGAGAGGGTCGAACTTTCTCTCTGTCTTTTATAATTTTTCATTGAAAACACTATTCATTAAAATGGCACTATTCACTTAAGTTATGTTCTTTTTTCACTTTATCAATGAATAATAACTGAAAAAAATATAAAGTGACCCCTTTAAATAATAGACACATGGTCCCTAAGCCAGAGAAGGTGAAATAAATGGTGAGGATCATAACTTTAAGCACAAATATCACGCCAAACGCACAAATTCACCTCGACACCATACTCCAGATATCAACACTGCATTATAACGACCAAGTGCCCGTTCAAGTGACCCTCTATCCCGAACCATTAGCCTACGAGGGTCGATGTGATAGGCTAATCCTCTGATTCTCGGAAGATTAATTAGAAGGGGACACTATAGATGTGATGATGAAGTTTTTTGTGCAGTCCTTAAGGAAGGTGCACAAGAGTGGTATAGAAGCCTTCTAGATAATAGAATTCAGAAATGGGATGAGTTCATGAGAAAATTTTCAAATTACTGTATGGGAATAGAATAGATCCCAAATTCACCATTCATGAACTCACAATCATCAATAAAGGTATAAATGGAATAGTGGTAGAATTCAATAGAAGGTTCATCATGAAAATGTGGAAGGTACCACCAAATGTTAGGCCTAATGACTCCATGTTCCTTGTCCTATATTGTGGTGCCTTCGATGCCAAAATTAGATATTGCCTTAGGAAAAAAAATCCATAAAATTTGAGGGAAGCATATGCTATTGCTATAAACATTGAGAGCAACATGAGGGCATCAGGGAAGCACATCAAAAGAGATGATGTCAAGATCCAACAACCAGATAAGTGAAAGACAAAGAAACCTCTCACTGCTGAAGAGAAGTTGGATAGACTAATGAATGTGTTCAACGACTTGTCATACAAGGTGGCAAGAAATGAAAAAATGTTGTCACCTCCAAATGCTATAACACATTTCAATTAAGAATGGTTCTCTTACACTAGATCATACAATCACGATTGGTGTAAAAGGCCACAATAACATGATAGACAAATGTTTCCCAAGAAAAGGGACTTCAAACAACAAGATACAATAGATCCAATTATTTTAAGAAGGGATAAAGTACATTTTCAAGAGGCCTCATCATGGTGTGATGGCTATTACCTTCTACAAGACCTAGATAATTGTGTAGTTGTCATATCATCTAATGAGGAAGAAGAGTTCCTTGATGAGGAAGGATACATAGAATGATATGATGAAGAAATTAATCAATTGGATATGCTTGGGTATGAATCCATGGAGGAAGAAGTTGAATATTCTTATTATGATGCAAATTATCAAATGTTCCAATATGATCATGGTGCAAGTTCAATGCAATATGAATTACCTACTCATGATTTTGAGCACCTTAGGGAACTTATTTTGCATGATGTAGTATTGTTTAATTACAACCCTCTTGATATGCCTCAAGTTATGAGTCAGATTAGAATATTGGTACCAATAGGGGAGCTCCTTAGCATCCTTGAGCATAGAGAAAGGATTTTGTTCTCCTTGATTATTGTAAAGGAAATAGACCAGCTGGTGATGTTCCTAATGATGTATCAAATGATAAGGATAAAGATGGAAGTTCCTTATCCAGGAATTAGCTTAGAGTCAACCTCCTCTACACTACATTGTTGATGAAGGGATGGCTAGTCCACAATTGCATGTTGGATTCCAAAGCTTCAAGTAATGTTATGCCTCTTTAGGTTATGAATGATTTATGACTGAAGTTGTCCAAATCCTACAGTAAATGCTTTTCCATGGACTCAAGAAAAGTAAATGTAGTAGGAGTTGTGAATTGTGTGGAGGTTTTGTTGGCTGGATACCTAAAAAAATAATTCCTAATAGATATAATCATTGCAGATTGTCCAGCAAAATGAGATATGTTGCTTTCCAAAAAGTGGGCAACTTCAATGAAAGGTAGTATACAAATGAACCTATCATGTGCTACCTTTCCACTGTAGGGTGAAGAGGTCAAGCTGAATAGAGACGAGAAGATGCATAACATTATTGAGTAGAAGCCAACCAATGAAGTGTTGTACGTTGATGCTGGTCCCAACCAATTCATTGGGTATTGTGATGAACAAAATAGAGAAAATGAAAGGTCTCGTGTGTTCTACCCTTGCAGAAAGTGCAAATGATTTGTGGACCGTGTTCTTTGATGGTGAATGTTTGAGAAATGGTTCAAGAGCAGAGGTTGTTCTTGTCTCACCCAATGGTGACTCTTTCAGGTTTGCATTCATGTTAACATTCCAATGTACAAAAAATGTTGCAGAATATGAAGCAATTATGTTGGGACTAAATATTGCTCACAACCATGGAATCAAATGTTAAAGAATTCTAAAACATTTAGAGTTGATTGTCTTGCAAGTAAAAAACATACATGATGCAAAAGATGAAAGATTGAAAACATAGGGAATGCAACTTAGGACACCATTGAATTGTTTGATGCAACTGGTATTGAATGGATTGAAATATTAGAAAATGTTGTTGATCATGCTTTAGTTGTTGAAGCATCCAAATTCAATCTGAGGTTGACTCTTCATCATGGCCAATTCAACATTGAAATCCTCACGAGGCCAAGCATACCAGGTAACATCCATAATTGGTAGGTATTTAACAATAATCAACAAACATGCAGGTTTCTGAATTTCTTGGATAAATTTGACAACCAACTAATTGATTGGGAGCCTATGATTCAAATGGAAGATGACAAGGAAATGTTGTTGGGTAATGAAGTAGTGCAATTAAAAACCAACTTAGTTCCTAAAGGATTGCTAGAGTTGGAAAGAATGTTTGACAATGCAGATCGCTACAAGAGCAAAAGCAAACCAATTGATAAAGATTATGTTGAAGATGTAAATCTAGGTACTATTGCAGAACCTAAGATGGTTTACATTGGCAAGAAGCTCAAACCAGAAAAGAAGCACGTGTTGATTGCACTACTCAAGATATTCAAAAAGTGTTTTGCATGGTCCTATGACGACCTCAAAGCTTATAGGGAGGATTTGTTTCAGCATACAATTCCTCTCCAACTTGATACAAAACCTTTTAGACAAAAATGCATACCAATTAATCCTTCACTTGCTCCCAAGATGCAAAAGGAGCTAATGAAGCTAAAGGAAGGTGGCATCATCAAGCCAATATAACACTCTAGAAGGGTGTCAAACCTTGTCCCAATTAGGAAGAAGAATGGAGAGATAAGGTTGGGTGTGGATTTTAGAAATTTGAATGTCAAATCTATCAAAGAGAACTATCCTCTCCCTAAGTATGGATCATCTACCACAAAAGGTAATTGAAACAAAGCTAATGTCCATGATGGACAAATTCTAAAGCTACAACCAAGAGGTGGTCAAGAAGTCAAAACATCAAAAGACTGCATTTACTACACCTTGGGGCACCTATGTTTACATGAGAATGCCATTAGGGTACAAAAATGCAAGTTCCACTTTTCAGAGAGCCATGGATGTTGCATTTGCAAGCCTTATAATGAGATGGTTTACTAGGATGATCTAACAGCATATTCCAAGGATAGAAAATATCAGTGCAAACATTTGAAGTGAATTTTTTTAAAGATTTCTTGAGTGCAATGTCCCCTTCCTAACCTATTCAGCAGTTTGGCAAAGTTAGCCTATTCAGTAGTTCATGTAGGCTAACAAACTTATGGTTAGGGAACTTTGGTGACTATTTATCCAGGATGGTGTGGTTGGGAGTTGTGTAATGCCCTTTTCTGAAGTGTTTTTGGTGATTTCTCCCGTACTATTTTTAGTAAGTCAATCTTGAGCACCAACGGAGCCAATTGTCAATCTTGCTATTTTTAGTAGTGTCAGTGGAAGTAGTTGATATCAATATTTTAATATTTAAATGGTCTAGTGCAATTATTTTAAATAACATAAAGTTATTAAAGTTAAATTAAATATTTAACTTATTTATTTTATAAAGTTGTTTTATTAAAAGGGGTCATGGGAAACATTAGGGAATATTATAAAGTTAATATTTGAGCAACTTAAGTGGGATGCCCAAGGGGGAGTTATAAGGAGAAATTAAACTAAAATTAAAATATTTCATTTCCCGAGGGGGGGCGTGGGGTTTTGAGGAGTCTATAAAAGCACTTCAAGAGCTCATTTCATTCTTTATGTTGGATATCATATATTGGTTTCTACAGGTTGGCGAAGACATTTCTTCAAGAGGGTTTGTGAGGACGAAATCTCTTGCAAGCAACATCCTCTACTTTAGTGAAAGATCTAATTTGGAGGATTCATGGTGGTTTCATACAAGAATCACATCTAAGTGTATTTGTGGAGTTTTTCACTTCAATTTTATCAAAGTTGTTGCATTTCAGATTTGTGGAGATTGTTTTGAGGAAGTGACTAAGGGTTTTGTTGGTTGTTGAGGACTTCATTGTTGGTTGTACCTGTTGTGACCTTTTCACACATCACCCCATTGCAAATGGGGACCCCCTAATTTTTGTTTCGTTTGGGTCTTTTGGCTTGATTTTGGTTGGTTTTCTTGTTGTCTCTCTCTTGTTATGTCTATCTTTCTGGGGATGTGCCCATCTGAATTGAAATTTTGGCTAAGTCTGAGAAATTAGGGTTTTCTTTCTTCATGCCAATTTGAGGTTGATTCGAGTAAGCAAATTGAAGTTTGAGCTTGACACTGCGTCCAGAGCACCTTAAACTGCTTTCCTGCAAATTTTGAGTTGAAACGGACAACTTGCTATTTTTAACAGTCCAAGCTTCAGGAGCCAATTTTAGGGTTTGCATGCGAAATTTTTCGGTGCATGTCTGGAGAATATTTCTGGGTTTTTTGAAACCTACGTAATGATATAACATGCAAGATGAGATGATAACTTTCAGCAGTCTTGACTTCGGAGGCTATTTTTAGGGTTTGCATGTTGGAGTCTTCAACACATGTCTGGATATTCTTTGTGGGTTTTTCAAGAGCTTCACAATGATGTAACATGCAAACCAGGATCAAGACCTTTTTGCAGAGTTGTCTTCGAGAGCAAATTTTAGGGTTTGCATGCAGGGTTTTTCAAGAGCTATGCAACAAGGTAACATGCAAGCAGAGTTGGTCACTTTTTCAAACACTTACTATTTTTAGCAAGATCATTCTAGCAGCTGCCCAGCACTTCAGCATCACGAACAAAGCAACATGCAATAGAAACGGGGTCAAACAGAGATCTTTTGAGCAACATGTAAGTCAGATTAGGGTTTCCAGCTTCGAGACCCAAAATGGGGGGTTAAACGCCAAAATCTCCAAAAACCGATGTATCCCATCGCGACCAGTATCTTTCAATGCACTGGTAAAATTTGAAGGCAATTTGAGCACTTACTATTTATAGTAAGTCACTCCAGAAACCGGCTATAAATAGCAGTTCAGCGCAAGGCACTAGTGTGAACAGGTAAGTCAACCCACGAGGACCCCATGGAGCAAATTTCACGTCAAACAGAGTTGCAGAAGTTCTAAAATCAAACAGTTACTATAAATAGCAAGTCACCTCCAGGAACAGGCTCTAAATAGCAAGTCAGCACAAATGACAGGTGTGAACACAACAGCTACATCATGAAAATTAGGGTCAGCCAAAATCAGGTCTTGAAAATGCTGAGAATTCATGGAGATCACAAGAACACCAGAACTTTCTAAAAATAGAAAGCTAGGGCAAGCTGAGGACATCACAAGCAATCAGAAGAACATTCCCTTAAATTCGCCCTAGCAAGCTAAAATGAGTTGAAAATCTAAGCCTGGCAAGAATGGAAGCTCAACCTCCTAGATGCCCCTCAAGGAGTAAACAAATGGATGAAAATTTTGCTAAGGCATTGAAACCTAAAGCTCAGCTGGTGAAATGCGCCTTAGCTTGGGAGGAGAGTCATGAAATCTTCTAAGTACTTGAAACTTGAAGCTCTCTTCCCCAAATGCGCCTTGAGAAGGAGAGAAGGTTAAAAAAATTTCTAAGTGTCAAAAACTGAAAGCTCAAGGTGCTAAATGTGCCCAAACTTGAGGGAGGAAGCTTGAAAATTGACTAAGTCCTCAAAACTTGAAGCTCCTAACTCCAAATGCGCCCAAGGTAAAGAGGGTCCTCGAAATTCTTCTAAGGCATTAAAAGTGGAAGCTTGACCCTTGAGATGCACCTAGGATGGGAGGAAGATCATGAAAATTTTACCAAGTGCTTGAAATTGGAAGTTGACACCTCCAAGTGTGCCTAGGTCAAGGATTGAGTGTTGAAATTTTTCTAAGTCATGGAAATTTGAAGTAGGCCATGGTAAATACGCCCAAGCTTGAGTGGAAATTGAAAATTCTTCTAAGGCAATGAAACTAGAAGCTTGAAGGGGTAAATGCGCCTAGCATGACATGAAGTGAGTGAAATTCTCTAAGGCATATGAAATTGGAACTAGACCACCTCAAAAGCGCCCAAGGTAAAGGAGAGTTGAAAAATTTCTAAGTATTGAAAACTGAAAGTGGAGGTCCCTGAATGCGCCTTGACTTGGAGAGGAGGTTGAAATTTTTCTAAGTGATGAGAATTGAAAGCTCAAGGTGCTAAATGCACCTTAGTCTAGAGAGATACCTTAAAATTTGTCTAAGGCATTGAAACTGAAAGCACAACACCTCAAATGCGCCTAGCTTGAGGGGGAGATAGAGAAATTTTCTAAGTGTTTGAAGTTGGAAGCTCCCATCCCCAAATGCGCCCTTGAGAGAGAATGAAAGATGAGTTGATGGAGATTTGGTTAAGTCATGGAAAATGAAACTAGAAGGGGTTAAATGCACCCAAGTGCCAAGAGGTTGGTTTAAAAAAAATTCTAAGGCAATAAAATGGAAGTACAGGAGGCTAAATGCGCCCTTGAAAGAAGGTGGCTATAAGCAATTTTCTAAGTCGGGAAAATTGAAAGCCTAGACCCCCAAATGCGCCCAAGTTGAGTGGAGAGCTTGGAATTTTGACTAAGTCTTTGAAAGTGGAAGCAGGCCTTGTCCAATGCACCTTAGCTTGGAGAGATGCCTAGAAATTTTCTAAGTGTTGACAAATGACAGTACAACCTCCTAAATGCGCTCAAGCTTGAGGGGGAGGTAAGAAAACGCCCAAGTGTTGAAAATTGAAAGCTCAAGGGTGGAGATGCACCTAAATCAGGAGGTGGAGATAGAAAATATTCTAAGTTTCACAAAA